>JACN01123706.1:0-14626 GCA_000787155.1 Scartelaos histophorus | reverse complement strand
GGCAGCATCTCCCCAGGACAGAAAACAACCACAGTGACAAAAAACCCTTTATATATCATGGCCTAAATCACTAAGCCCCTGACGCAGGTAAATTTACACATATAAAGACTGCTAAATTGATTTATTGCACTATTTAGTTAAGAATAATCTGTTTTTAAATATGATTTCATGTATGGATAGTCAATTAAAACCATTTTTCAGTTAAACCTCCACTCCCTAAGCAGCACTTGGCAGAGTCCAAATCAGGGCGATGGGTGCACATGGCCGACACTGATAAGGCCTCAAAGGAAAAGAGGAGTGAAATAAGGAAAATGTACATGGCAATTTAATGACTAAACTAAGAATGTAAATGATGTGACATCAAATGAAATATTACATGAAGTATACACCTGATAAGTGAGGGCTGTGCTTTGTTACGATAATATATTGTGATGTGTGAGCTACTGTGTTAAGTTAACTATACTGTGGAACCTTGCACACAAAGCAATCATTTCTTCGTGGACTCCAATTAAGTAGGAGGTGGACTATCGACCAGAAGTTACATATGGACTTTTGACAGTTAGAGAATGTTTAGACATTTGTTTAGACCTGGTTTACAGGAGAATGGGAGGGCATCTGACACACAGGGATATAGGAGAATGGGAGCACCTTTGAGGGACTCTTGACTGTCACTTTAGTTACACAGTTTGGTGCATTTATTTCAAATATAGTTCTGCACACTTCTTAGTTTACATGTTTTCCACAAAAGCAACAAGGTCCATCCATTCATTTTCTTCCGCTTATCCGGGGCCAGGTCGCAGAGGCAGCAGTTTAGGCAGAGACACCCAGACTTCTCTCACCTCCGGGGGGACCCCAAGGCGTTCCCAGGCAAGCTGGGACATGTAGTTCCTCCAGCGTGTCCTAGGTCTTCCCTGGGGCCTCCTCCCTGTGGGACATGCCTGGAACACCTCCTGAGGCGCCCAGGAGTCATCCGGAACAGATGCCCAAGCCACCTCAGTTGACTCTTCTCGATGTGAAGGAGCAGCAGCTCTACTCCGAGCTCCTCCCATGTGACTGAGCTCCTCACCCTATCTCTAAGGGAGCACCCAGCCACCCTGCGGAGGAAACTCATTTCAACCACTTGTATCTGCGATCTCGTCCTTTCAGTCACTACCCAGAGCTCATGACTATAGGTAAGACTGGGTACTCTGCACTGCTGTTCGGTCCATAGGCCGACACAACAGTGAGAGACCTGTCCATGACCCGAAGGCGCAGGGAGATGATCCTCTCGTTCACCAGGGTGAACTCCAACACACAGCGGCTGAGCTGTGGGGCTACGAGCAGGCCCACGCCAGCCCGCTGCCGCTCCCCGCAGGCAACTCCAGAGTCCAGCCCCTCTCAAGGTGTTGGGTTCCAGGGCCCATGCTGTGCGTGGAGGTGAGGCTGATTATATCTAGCCAGTAACGCTCGACCTCCCGCACAAGCTCAGGCTCCTTCCCCCCAGCAAGGTGACATTCCATGTCCCCAGAGCTAGTCTCCATGTCCGAAGATCCGGTCACTGAGGCACCCGCCTTCGACTGCCACCCAGATCCTCTTGCACTGGCCCACTATGGATCCTCCCGCAAGTAGTGTGCCCACGGGAGGACAGCCCCGCGTCGCTTTTTCAGGTTGTACCCGCCCAGGCTCCGTGGGGGAAGGGCCGGCCACCAGGCGCTCGCCGTAAAGCTCCCACCCCAGGGCTGGCTCCAGGGTGGGGCAACAAGGTGAACAAGGTAAAGATGTGCTACAGACTTTAGAAAATGTATTTTAAACCCGCCACATTAGCAAATATGTGTCATGGCAACAATAGATCAGCAACCTAAAATAAAGCAATTGCAATTTATTCAAGGACAGATCACAGCAAACACTGCAGTAGTTTCCAACTGCTTCTACAATACAGAAGCTGGGACTTGGTTTAATCCATAATTAGATTTGTTACCAAATATGAATACATTTTCTTCATAACAAATGCGCTGCAGAACTGCATACAGGAAACAAAACAGAAGCAGCTGTATAAAAGGTTAAGCAATTCGTATAATGTGCACCAAAGCAAAAAACACAGCAGGATGTCGTTTCGAAACAAAAGCGAATCCTACTGTGACTGCAAATGCACGGAGGGTTTGGGATGCTTTCTGGCTCAGAGGGTTACCTAAAGTGACAGCCTACATAATGGAATATTACCAGGCTGAGCTCCGTCCAATCAAACTCCCCCTTAGCCTGCTGTCCTGCGCACCGCCCGCCTCTGCATCTGCTCCTATCCATAAAAGCACCGCGCTACCAGCTAAACAGGCCCAGCAGATCAAATGAAAAAAAGCTCTGTCAATGCAATCACACCACAAGCAGAATTATATTAACAAAGCAGCCTTATAATATGCAGAGAGCGGGAGACACTGGCTAATATCCTGCAGGAGAACGAGTTTTATTTAATCTGCGTGAGGAGCTGCGGGCGCTGGGGCAGGTGCAGTCAAAGTCAGTTGTGCCTTCAGAATTTTCAGCATCTCATAGGAGCCAATTTAAAAAAACATACAAGAGATAGAACAGAGCAAGAAGCCATGTGTTTTATTCATTTCTTTTATTTGGACAGAAAAGAAGCTAGTGCAGTGTGTTAGGGAAATTCAAGATGGAGGGATGCTCAGAAGAAGGTCAAAGAAGATGAGGGATTTTTTTTTATTCAATATTATTCGTGTTGTCACTGGAGGCGAAACTGGAGTCCCCTAGAACAGTATGTAGAGCAGATACATGGGGAATATTTTTGTAACTGTTTATTTATTGATGTAGTTCTATACAGGGAGTTGGTGGTTTGACGCCTACAGCCACCAGTGTCAATGGATTCACTGAAAATGAAAAAAACAAACTGGCAAATCCCAAATAAATATGCATGGGAAAAGGAAAATTAGTGAAAATAAGTAGAAGCAGAACTTTTAGACAAAAATGAATGTTAAAATAATTTTACATGGTCAACCTGCTTTCCTTTTTGGAAATTTTATTGCTTTATCTGGAATATTTCACAGTATGGCATTAAATAATTCTATTACCATGGCGACAAAATTTAGATTTTTTTGAGCAATAAAACCACCTGCAATTGAAAAAATGAAATAATTTTTAATCTGTTTAATGTCGTATTGTTGAACATTTGAAGCAGACCAATGACATAACACAGACCCTCAACTGAAAAGTTACATAGTGCACCTTTAAATAATCTGCTATTTGCTGTGTTATGTTATATTTTATTTGTTAATAATGTGAGATTATGATGAACCAGCCACAGCAGATTGATTTGATTTGATATTTAATTCATAATTGTTCATTACCGTATTTTTCGGACTATAAGGCGCATCTAAAATCATTACATTTTCTCAAAAATCCACAGTGCACCTTATGTATGACCTTTGGTTGTGTTTAACCTCCAACCGATTTTATGTTGTAACATTATGGCTAATAAGGTATTAGTGGGCGAGTCAGGAGGAGTAATATGTTGGCGACAAATAGGGCGACTGTGCAACATACCGGTAGTTCTGCCGTGTGGTGTTCAAGGACCCAAAATGCACCTGTTAAGAGACATGCACCATGCAGATTTCAGGTTTTGTATTTTAATGTTAAAACTGAACAATGTTGAGAGGGATCCGGGCATGTTTGATGCCCAAATCACCAACTGTTAAACTTGTATTTTTGTGTTAGCTACAACTGAGAGTTATTGTAAATGACCTGAATAAAGTTCGATTTATCCGACACACGTTTTGTTTCTCTTATTGGGCCTTATAATCCGATGCTCCTTATGTGTGGACAATGACACAACTGACATATTATTTGATACTGCGCCTTATAATCCGGTGCACTTTATAGCCCGAAAAATAAGGTAATTTGAAAGACATTTTGCTATAATGAGGAGTGAAAACATTTAAGAAAAAAAAAAAAGTTGAATACAAACATCTTGCTGTAAGTCTGACTGCAAATGTGCCACCTCAAACTGCACTCATTTTGTTTAAAACATCTTGCTGTAAGTCTGACTGCAAATGTGCCACCTCAAAACTGCACTCATTTTGTTTATCAAACTGTCAAACTTCTCCATCTTTCTTTCCTCCTGTTCTGAAGCTGCTGCTGCCAGACTCCAAGAAAAACTCTCCCTCGCAGAGCCGTCACACTGGCACCCAGACCTGCTGCAGACCAACGTCCCTGTCCCCAGAAACCGGATTCTCCAGTTCTCTGTCCCGGCGAGGACACACAAAAAATGCGAGCTCAGCCCCAAACCCAAGCCTGAATCACACACATTTAAACTCCACACACACGGGACGAGCCAGGCCGGGGCTGCAGCTGCTCCTGAATATTTCATTCACACAAACACTGACTGATACTTTTCTGTGATTTCTATTTGTGAGAGAGAGTGTTGGTTTTGTTATTGTTATGGACAAACAAAAGTACTTATCTGTTTTATTATAATTTCTCTATTTATGGATAACCAGTTTGCAGGTCTGTATCAAAGAAAGTGATAGCTTAGTGTGTAATATTTGGATTTTTATCTAAATTTACAACGACTCAAAGGAGAAACACGAATATCCTGTTGCTGATATTCAGACAATATTTTGGCAGTCCATCAAAACTGTGCTAAACTGTGCCTCTAAATGTCTTGGCAGAGCTTCAAGTATCACAAAAAACACACAAGTGCAGAAATAGCTCATATTATTGTTTGGCAGGTTGCAATAATCCAGAATTGCATTTTTCCAAAACAACAATGTTATCTTTGTTTTAATACACTATAAGTCAAATGTTTGGGCACACTCTTGCATGTATTTTTCTTCTTTATTTCCATTATTATTTGCACTGTAGATTCTGGCTGGAGGCATCAAAGCCATGCATGAACACAAATCATTTATCAATATATCAAGCAAAAAAGAAACTAGATAAAAAACTTTATTATGAAGCTCAGTGAGAGAAGTCCAAAGGTTTGCAGTGCTGTCAACAAAGCAAAGGGTAGGTACTTTGCAGATCTCAATATCAAATATAAAAAAATATATAGTTAGGGTTAGGGCTTTTGTTCCTGTGGTGCATATTCCATGTATCTTAAATCATATATGTGATGGCTTTTATATATATATCGTCACCTTCCTAAAATAATCGCCTAAGTAACTTTTTGCCTAAGTTTACTTTGCCATAATTTATGCCGTAATTTAAATTTTGGGGGGAGTTTTTTGTGTTTCCAGAAAAACCTGAAAAAACAACTTTTGCTATTATGCTATTATTTTAGGAAGGTGTCGATATGTAAATTGTAAAAAGTGCTACAAGAAAAAACAAGTTTAATTTTCTGAAATGTTATAATGTTGTTTCCTCATCACAAACATACCTGGAGTTGTGTTTTGTTTCATTCCCAGAAGTTTAACATACAAATCCTGCATAGACTGAAACCACTGAAAATACAGGAAGTACTCCATACACTTAGCGTATTTTTC
This sequence comes from Scartelaos histophorus, assembly GCA_000787155.1. Lineage (NCBI taxonomy): Eukaryota > Metazoa > Chordata > Actinopteri > Gobiiformes > Gobiidae > Scartelaos > Scartelaos histophorus. The sequence goes on along the minus strand of JACN01123706.1, from coordinate 9,164 downwards.
GGGCTATAAAGTGCACCGGATTATAAGGCGCAGTATCATATAATATGTCAGTTGTGTCATTGTCCACACATAAGGAGCATCGGATTATAAGGCGCAATAAGAGAAACAAAACACGTGTCGGATAAATGGAACTTTATTCAGGTCATTTACAATAACTCTCAGTTGTAGTTTAACACAAAAATAAGTTTAACAGGTTGGTGATTTGGGCATCAAACATGCCCGGATCCCTCTCAACATTGTTCAGTTTTAACACTAAAATACAAAACCTGAAATCTGCATGGTGCATGTCTCTTAACAGGTGCATTTTGGGTCCTTGTACAGCACACGGCAGAACTACCGGTATGTTGCACAGTCGCCCTATATGTCGCCAACATATTACTCCTCCTGACTCGCCCACTAATGCCTTATTAGCCGTAATGTGAACAACATCAAATTGGTTGGAGGTTAAACACAACCAAAGGTCATACATAAGGCCACTGGATTATAAGACGCACTGTTGATTTTTGAGAAAATGTCATGATTTTAGATGCGCCTTATAGTCCGAAAAATACGGTACACTAGAATCATTTGGTTGATTTCATCCCTGGAATTGCCCTTCTCTGCTTAATTGAAGGTAGCTGCTAACTTCATGACATCACGAGGTGGAGCAGAGCATTTTGAGCTTTGGAGCTGCAGTATCTTGTAGACTAATAAACCAGAATTTCTGAAGCATGTGCGAATGAAACAAAACAAAACTCCATTTATGATTCCAACATGACTTAAAGCTCACAAGAATAAATTGTGTATATTATTGGACCTTTGAATGAGAAGGCGTATCCAAACTTTTGACCTTTTCGTGCATATCTTCCTATCTAGTATCTGTAGTGCATATCTAGCGTAGCGTCACCTTCACGTTGCCTTTGCATGCTTGGCTGTGCCCTGCTGTAATTGCTGATGCACCTGCTGCAGCTGAAATAAGCCCTGATGAGGGGACTGTGTTTAGCCACGCGTCCTCGCCGGCTCTGTGCGATTTAAGAACCATTACTCACCAGCTATTTGCTCTTCATTAATCATTTGACTCTTTCAATATCTGCTGCGCTTCTGCTGTAATGACCAAATATAAATCCCTCATAACACAATCTCCTCCTGTTCTCCACCGGGCTCTTTTTAATACCAGATATCTTTTGCCTTTTCAGCTCCCTGGCTTTTCTAACCTCTTCCTGACACATTAATACCTTCTATATAGCGATGGCAACTGCATCAATAGCGGGACAGAGTGTATACAAGTTTGCGTTGCCAGGAAAACATTTAATAAGAACACATAGGCAGCCTCGGTTCGGGTGTGGAGAGCAGATAAAACCGCGCCGCCATCTCTGTAGCTCATTTTTCTAACCCGCTTGCTTTCTTCTCCTTTGGGTGCTTTCTGGAGGCATGCCTGTGAATAAAAGATCCCAGACTTACAGATAGCTGGCAATGCGCGCTGAAATATCCGCATAGAATGGTAGGTAAAAGAAGACGCCTGGATCTTTGGTTGGTAATGGTTAATTGTGATGCGGGAGATAAGCTGCGTGTCCAAACAGCTTTTGAATGCGCTCTCTTTAGATACACTAGGTTTACCAGCTCAAGCTCAGCGGCATGTATGGCTACGTGCACGAGAAGCACCACAAAGCAACAAGAAAATGAGATTCGAATGATATGACAAGAAAAACTGTGCAATTAAAAAAAAATCTAATAAAATAATCTGTTTAATGATTCTTCTGGTTAATTTAACTTCCAAACTGTTAATCATTTAAAACTTAATAACAGAATGTCATTATTTATACCAATTTGAAGACCACAATAATTCATTTTTCAATTACCACACCTCCTTGAAACTGGATTTTTTAACTTTAACTTTACAAAAATCTTCAAAGGCTTTGATCCTTTGAGATTACGAGGATATGTTGCATTATTCATTCTTAGTAGTGTAGCCATAGCTGCCCTGGGGTAGACTGATAAAACCAAGGATGCCAATGACCACCACAAATCACTCATTCACACACTACATTCATACTAGGCAATATGGGTGTCTGAATAAATAAAACTGAGTAAAAGAATGAAGCTAACTACCGTATTTTTCGGGCTATAAATTAGATATAGATATTAGCTATAGATTATAAGGCGCAGTATCAAATAATATGTCAGTTGTGTCATTGTCCACACATAAGGAGCATCGGATTATAAGGCACAATAAGAGAAACAAAACACGTGTCGGATAAATCGAACTTTATTCAGGTCATTTACAATAACTCTCAGTTGTAGCTAACACAAAAATACAAGTTTAACAGTTGGGTGATTTGGGCATCAAACATGCCCGGATCCCTCTCAACATTGTTCAGTTTTAACACAAAAATACAAAACCTGAAATCTGCATGGTGCATGTCTCTTAACAGGTGCATTTTGGGTCCTTGTACAGCACACGGCAGAACTACCGGTATGTTGCACAGTCGCCCTATATGTCGCCAACATATTACTCCTCCTGACTCGCCCACTAATACCTTATTAGACTAATGTGGACAACATCAAATCGGTTGGAGGTTAAACACAACCAAAGGTCACACATAAGGCCACTGTGGATTTTTGAGAAAATGTAATGATTTTAGATGCGCCTTATAGTCCAAAAAATACGGTATATTCACCCAGATAATCCCGCTGATTTGTCTAATGATCTCAAACAGAGCTCATTTATGGTGGACCTCTTTTCACCTCTGAGTCACAAGATTTGTATATGTTATCCTCAAATGTATATGGATTCTTGTTAGATATGCAATATGAATTCATTATTGTTAGTTTTTCATTGATGCATCTGGCCGAGTGGGTAGAGCCACTTCATTGGAGTGGATGTTTTTCCTCATGTTTCTTGGTTCCTCTTCGGGTTATTGATGCCCCCATAAACTTCAAAGACTCTGAGCTAAACTGCATTATTCAGGGACTCCTTGAGTTTCTGCTGCCACAATTGCCCTGGGGCAGACTAAAAGACACAACTGCCCGTCTGTGCCGACATCCTCCCCGACTGCCAACAATCATACAGTATAATAACGCTCAAACAATAGCACGGCAGCAGCGTTTTCCATTTAAGAGAAGAACTTAGCCATAATATGCAGGATTTAAGGCTTAAACATGCGAATGAAACAAAACAAAACTCCAGGTACATTTTTAACGAGGAAACAACATTATAACATCACAGAAAAGCATACAAATATAAAGTTACCTGTGGTTTTTCAGACTTTATAGATTTAAACTCAGTGTAACCTCATCAGTCCTATATGTTGGAGCTTATGGTTAAAGGTTTCATCATGATCATAAGAGCAGCACTGTGCCCCTGGGTCCACTGTGCACCGGGGGTAACATAAAAAGATGGGACATACTGACTCCAGCTCCCCTTCCCTCCAGCCCCCATTCCTCCTGATCAAAGCACAAAAGTTGCACCTGCTATTAAAACCTTCTCCCATGGGTGCTGCGGGTTATGATGTAAGAGGTGAAGTCATAATGTGGAGCTAATTAATTGTAATGAAGTAACAAACGTACAATGTAAAGACAAAATAATATGGGAGCTTTGCCACTTTGGGATAATTGGTTTCAACGGATGAGTAAAATCTTAGTGAAACAGCTTTTTGACAACATTTTAAATACTTGTAAACTCTCACTTTGTTTTATTCAAGGAGAATTCGAGCATTTATTGATTAAAATAAACACGACTGCTGTCAGCTCCAATACACAACATAAGGAGGTGTCTGTTCATTCTGAGCTGGTAAAGCTAAAAGTAATGACAAAGTAGGATTTTTTTAGAAAAGGAATAACACGTAGGTATGGCTTTGGGTTGTTAATTTTGAGTCAAACTTTCTCAACAAGCTGTTTCAATAAAGTAAAAAAAAAAAAAAAAAAAGATTCTGCTTACAGTTTCTTACTTTTCAGTTTCTTAAATACTTTGCAGTGAGATCACGCTGGGGGTGTTCTGCACATATCTCTATACTGGAATGTTCATCTGTTGCCGTGGTGACGCAATGCACACATTAACAAACACTGGCAAGCACATTTTAAACTCAAGAACATGTGCAAAACAGATTTAAACCTGCAGCGTGTAATCGTCATTTTATCTGTGAGAGACTTGCTCAAGAGCACAAATCATCTCATCTGTTGCAGTTCCAGCCAATTCAGATCTTTCTGATCTGATAGTGTTAAAACAAAGCTCAGATTAAAGTCTAAATTGACAGTAACAGAGTTCAGACAGAGTAGAGCCCTCAGTTAGCATCACATCCCCATGAAATGTTGATGACAGCAGTATCAGTAATTTTGAAGTGTGATATCGTTGATATAAGTGATATAAGTTTACTTAGGCAAAAAAATGCCATAATTTCAATTTTGGGGGGAGTTTTTTGTGTTTCCTGAAAAACCTGAAAAAAATTACTATTTTATGATTATTTTAGGAAGGTGTCGATATATTACTACAGGAAAATATCACAGTAAACATATCATATTTAATCATATTTAGACTCTATACCACTGATATAATGATGCAAATGGATGAAAAAATGTATGATTTAAAAACTAAATGTGAACTTTAGTACTTCGTTAGCATAGGATTAGTCATAGAAGTTATTATTATTTGACCGCTTGCAGCTAAAATCTCATTGTAACACAAATAATAGTGCAAAAGATTAATACTGACCCCCAAATATTGTTCAAACTATAATTTATTGAAACTCAGTATGGTAATTACTGATTTGTTAACTACATTTACAGTGACATTTTTGAGTTGTTAAGAGCCTCAGACTGGATAGACAATAGCAAACAGCCACCTCCACTTTTTCTGCACTCCTGCCTCACAGCCTTGATCTCTGCTATACTGTCTTTGCCACTTTCCCTGCATTTCCCAAGTCGCGGCAGTGATTATAATAAAACCTGAGCAACATGGGACTCGGTGTTCTATATCAACAACAAAAATGGAAAAGAGGAATTCCTTGACCTTTTTCTAACCTTTCTAGAAAATCAAAAGCAAGTTCTTTCTCTCTCAGACTGCAGCGCCAAACAAACACTGCACACACAAAAAAAGTAACCTATTTAGTGTTGGACTCACTATTGCGCCCGGTCCTGGTGCATTGTGGTTCACGGCCTGAACAAAGGTGAAAGTTCAGATGGGTTGCCGGCGGTGCTGCTGTCTGCTCACCTCTTCATCGAGTAGTGAGGTCATCTGTAGCCTGAGGAGAACTGTCTGTCTATATTTACTTAGGTATTCTGCCCTGCGGGAACACATAACACAACTACTCCATTTTACTCACATTAGCTTTGTGCATGACCAAGTGTGCTAATGCAGGCTATTACTATTTCATGCAACCGTCGCTACACATTTGCATCATGAGGAGGAACTTGTCAAGGAGTCAAGTTATGCCTACCTTATCTATGCGGGGTCATCATAGGAAATATTAAAAAATGAACTTTCTTATCTTTAATGGCCCAGTTTGGAGATTTATTTGATCTGACTAAAAGATGGTGCAATCTGCAGGCTTGCCTAAACTTGTTAATGAAAAGACCCAAGACTACACTTTGCATATCTGTTAAAGCAAAGTATTGGAGTTTACCTCACGGAAATAGGTGTTAACTTGATGTTTTTTCTTCAATTGAGAAGCCGGGACTGTTTTAAGCCCTGCGACAGAGTGATAAAAGTGTGGAGGCCAAACTACTCCTACAGGTATTCAGCATTATTGTGGTATCCATAATTTGATTAGGAACCGTTTTGGAATTTAAAGGTCCTCTAATGAACAAAATAGACTCTTATGAGGCATGTGATAATGTCCAGAGTTGTGCTTTGTAGGGCTGGGTATCGATTCAAACCGGCTTGTGAAGCGAGGTTGATTCTATGCGCAAAGCAGCCGACGTGAGTTAGACCCATGATCTGCACGCACCATATTAGCCCCGTTGTCTGTCACGATGGCGAGAGCAGCAAAGTCTATGGTGCGAGTGCGCCACAACGTGAATACCATGGACGCAACTTAGATAAAAGTTTACCGGGGGAATAGGCTACTAAAAAATAAGTGTATTTATATATATTTAGTAGAGAATTTAATATGTGAATCGATTCAGAATCGGAAAATCGATTTTTTCAAGACAGCTCTAGTGCTTTGTTTCATGTAATCATTTATTATTAGTCTAAAAATCTCAAAATGCTCTGATCCACCTTGTAAAGTGGTAGTTTTCAAGTGAATTGCTACTTTTTTACATTTTGTTCAGTTGTGATGGGCAACTCCAGGGCTGAAATTGTCCGAAGGATTCTAGTGAAGGTATATGGCATTTAAAAACACAGTAGAGCACTTCCTGTATTACCACATGACATCACAAGGTGGAACAGAGACTAAATATGACTTGTTAGCATGTTAAAAATGTGTGGAAAATGTGTGTAAAAACATTATAACATCAGAAAATAATGTAATATGCTTCCTTTCAGATCAACATGGAATAAATATAGTTAGAAATAGACTAACCTTCTGATTTGAAAAGTGTTTACATGGATTAAGCCTTCAAAACTACAAGGTATCTGATTCAAATGTTTGTCTAGTCTAGTGCACAACTTTATTATTAAAAGGTACATCTCCTGTTGCCCCCATCATCACAATGAATATAATATAGTTATGAAACCAAGATCTACATTTTCAAACACCCCAAATACATTTTAATAGAATCAGCCCAAATCCAGGCTTTAACCTCTGTTTTAATATAAAAAGGATTGGCCTTGAGAAGTTGTTATTGTGTGGGAGTTTGAATTTCTAGTAGAGACTTAACCTTACTGACTTGTGAAGAAAGACATCTGATGAAACGCTAAAATTGTTGGTAGCAGACCAGTATTTCAAGCAGGATGTATAGAATGCCTTTAGGAGCTGCTTTAATCATTGAGTAAATAGCCATTGCAATTGTATGGAAGAAAACCATCTGGTGTCGAGGTCTAGAGGCTGAGTATTTTAGCGTTTCCCAGGACTACCAGTGTAAAACAAACTGTGGAGAATGCAATAGCCCCCTTCCTGCTTTGATGGATGTAAAGACATTACATGCTGCTAAGCTTTGCATGGTAGCCTGTGGAGCGGTACAAGGAAAAATGAAGAATCTCCTCCAATATTTCAGCAAACATGGGTGAACCTGGAAGAGGAAATGTATCCCAGGAGAGTGGAGCTGGCTCAACGTCTAAAGTATCACAAAGCACTGAACAATATGGGATCGTTTTTTTGGAGATACAGTATTCTAGTGTGGCAAGGGAATCACTCCTCCAACCAAGCAAAGTGTTCTTACTTTGCAAAAATATCATGCTGGGGGCGTTCTACATGTGTCTAAATGGAGGAAAGTTCAGTAATTACAATGACAGTGACACAATGCACACATTAGCAAACACTGCCAAAACACTGTTGAATTATGACTGAAATGTTATTTGAGGGAGACTTGTTTAACACTAAAAATCATCTCCCCTGTTGTAGTGCGTTCTTTCTGGTCAGATTGTGTTCAGATAAGGGTCAGATTAAAGCCTCAGACAGAGCATGCCTACAGTTAGCATCACACTCCCAGAGAATGTTCAAGACAACAGCTGCAAAGTATCAATATGAAAAAGAGTGATCTCGGCTCGAGAAAACTGTGACTTTTTTTTTTTTAGCTCTTCTCACCTTCCCCTAATTCAAACATCTTTTTATTCACACCAGTCATTTCTTCAAGATTCAGGATTCACTTCAAGGTTAAAGTTAACAGGTCTGACCTGATGGAGATTCACTGATCAAAACGTGATTTATTAAAGCAATTTGGGAGTAAGTGTGCAGGCTTTGTCTCACTTTCTATCACTGTACTGTTCTGATCACTGTAGTAGCCTTGCACCAGTGATGCGCATATACCTACACCTTTTATAGAGTTAACAGGTCTCTTTTGTGAACATGCTTATGGTAAAAATGTTTTTTTTTAAATAAATGTAAGATAGGTGGGTTGAAATCCATATGGTGAAACATTTTATGCAAAGCAACATCATCTCTATGGAGACGCACATGTTGCACATCCACACCTGAAAAGTTGTATGATGCACCTTTATGCATTTTGTTTAAAATCTATAACAAAACATGTGGCAACAGGTGAGTCACAAGAAGCAAATCTTGTTATCCACTCGATCTGTTGACGTACATAATAACCCTACACCTTTTTGCCATGGTAATCTGTATAACACACTGGACCAGAGAAAACGACTGAATCCTTTGCTCCCCCCATTGCCAATGACAAAACACTGGAGATTTACAGCCTAGTCCAGTTGGGATTTTCCTGGAAAAAGACCTCCCTCTGTTTATTCCAGCCTTGCCAAGATCTCCATGGCAAAAGAGGGATTTTCTAATTTGGCTCACAGGTGACAAGTGAAATACTGGTGTCCTTAGCCCCTAGGAACACAATGACATCTCTCCTTCAATAATGCATCAGAAGGCGATGGGGGATGGAGCCAGCGTCGCTCCACAGCTGCTTATGTACAGGCACGCTCCGCCACCACTGGGTTAAATTGTATGGAAAATATTGATGAAGTGTGCCTGGAGGGGGTAGTGGGCCTGTCATGTTCCAATCAATAATTTAACCATGTTTTATTATTCCTTCTACCCCCTTCACTTGGTCTGTGTTTGGGAACATAAGCCCCTTCAGAGGCTAAATCACAAATAATAAATGAAAGAGTCGTGTAAACATAACATCTTATTGCGTTTCGAGGAACAATTTAATTCTAGCCCAATAAACCTGAAGACAGCTTTTCAAATGGAGGGGAGAAACCGGGGCGAAAACGAAATGATTCTTTATTGCAATTTCAAGGGAAGTATTTTTCCTCCTAATTTCACACACGTTGGGTTTGTGGACATGTCGGTGATGACAACAGCGTAACTACTCTGCTCTCTAATCTTTCTACATGAAGGATCATTTCTATTATGTACTCAGAGGGACAGCCATGCACGCTGGTTAAACAGAGGCATGCATCTTAGAAAGGGTTTAGAGTAGATGAAACGCTACAGGTGAATACAACGTCTTTGAAAAATCATAAAATTATCTGTAAGTTTTGTACTATTGTTCTTTAAGGTGCATTGTGTAACTTTTTTGTTGAATTGTCCGTCAAAACTTTTTCTCCCTGAAGAGGTTATTGCTTTGTCTGGAAT
>KN500882.1:21265-44653 GCA_000787155.1 Scartelaos histophorus | reverse complement strand
AATAAATAAATAAATAAATATATTATATTAAAATATAATACTTAATATAATATAATAAATATAATACTTTTGTTATACCTAATCTGATCATTTTCTCATATGTCTCTGCTTTTATGATCTATATACAATTTTCAATGACCACTGTTGGTGCCGCACTGTCCCTTTAAGAGCAGAGTACATCCTCACGCCTCTCTTAAGTGCCTTTTTCTTGGCTGTCTGTCGCGGTTTGTGCTGTTTAAAGGGGAGCGCCACAATCCGGTATTTTCAACACGGACATGCATGAGCACGCCGCTAACTCATTCACACACCCCCATCCAGCTACAGTGTGCTCAAACCCTCTAGAAGGCTCCACAAAGTTTGCCAAGAAAGTCCTTTTGAGCGTTACCCCATATCACCCCTTTATTTGCACTGTAGTAACCTTGTCCAAGTGTGGAAAGGGGTGGGGCCTGGGCAAATAATGTATTCTCAGTAGCAATAGAGTGAGCAGTGTGCGAATTTATAGGCATGTTGGGTAATCCGCTAGGCCCAAATGATCCCAGTTTTATGGACAAGCTTGGCCAACCTCGTGGTCAAATGCAGATGTTTTTATAGCACTGGGAAGCGCTCCAGATCACTGCAGTGTCCCTCTGTTTCTCTTCTAGGAACTAAGCTAAAAAAGGGGAAGGAGAAAGAGAGAGGACATGTCTTGTTTTTTAAATGGTCTGCTTACTCGTTGGAGGTGCCAGGTTTTTAAAGGTGAGAGTAAAAGGAGCCCTGGTGAGAATCGGCCTGTAATCAAAATGGAGCCCCGAAGTTTCCTAAGAGCACTGTTGACATCAGCAGTTGTGAAATGAGTCCTGTCAGCTGCACATTACACAAACATTGATTAGATTTGAAGGCTGTTTATGTTTCCAGTGGTTGCATTGTGGTTGGACGAGGAATGCCAGGCCTATTACAACCTCACCAGTGCGTTCAAGGTACAGAAAGCACTCGGCTTGTGTTCTTTTAATGGTAATGACAAACAAGCGGTGGTGGAAGAAGTACTTCGTTTTATTACTTAAGTAAAAGTACATATACAAGAGAAAAGAAATACTCAAGTAAAGTATTAAAGTTAAAGTGTAAAAAAATAAAAGAAATGTGTGCAGATTTTAATTAAGATTCTAATAAAGCTTTAAAAATATTGATTTTGATTTTTGTTCAACAACATTTTTATTTGTTTTTATTTTTTTAGCTGTTTTTCTTTGTATAGTCTTTTTTTTCTCAGACTACGAATGTGTTAAACAAATAAACTCTCAGCCTTTTCAGCATGTCTCAAACAATAATAAAAATACTTGTCAGTCCTGTTCAAAAATGTAGTGGAGTAAAAAGTACAGATACATGCTCTCAGATATAGTGCATTAAGAGCAAAAAGTATCCACACAGTGCAGTTAAGTACTCATTTCTAAAATGTATACTTAAGTACTTTAAGTTTGTTACCTTTCACCAGTCCATACAAGCTGTTACTTCTTACAGTCAAGGATGGTAACTTCTGTAGCCAGAGATGCCACGGGGCAAACTGGGCAGAAACATGGCTGCCAGTGTGTGCCAATGGCCAAAGGGTTTTTGATTTGAATAATAAATCAATAATGTTGTTGATGTTTATGAGTATTAACATGTGCTTTACTAAATATAGCTTCTACTGGCCTGCTTAGCTTTCTACAGCTTTTTCCACGCCTGAATAGTTGTCTGGGTTGGATTTATAGGGGTATTTGTCTAGGTGAAAATTTCCCCATGCAACAATAAAACCTCTGCATTTTAATTACATATTCACCCTTTTCATGATGAGAAATGCATGCACTTTTCAGCATTTTAGAATCTGTTTAAAGACACAGAGATCTCACATTCACGATCATGCAGTGAATACGTGCTAGTCTATTTCTGGGCCAGGTACAATAGCTTCCTACTGTCTTGTTATCACCCGGCAGTTACCAGGCAACCAGCAGCTCATTTTTATGTGTAATTACTCTCAAAGTTTGGACTACAGTTTGTCTGTACAGTGAAGAACATGTCTACATTCCATTTTTATTAATACTCTTGTTCGGTATGTGAAAGGTGAAGATCCGCGTGTCTCCGAGGATGCTGGGAAAACACCAGAGGCACTGTCTGTCTGTGAGTCAGCATCAGGGCCAGTGTGACACAAACACAAACGCCATTTTTAATCTGCAAAAGGAAATATAAATATGGACAATTTAAAGTTGTGCTGTGTCATCTTTATGGCGGTGAACACGCTATATGTTTTACTGTGAGGATTGTCAAATGTGTGAAATTAAAAACAATCAAAAAACAAACAAACAAACAAAAAAAAACCTTTCCTAAATAAATTCATTTTGAGTTTGGTATAATAAATAAATAAACAAAAATTGCAAAAAAAAATTATTGTGCTGAAAATTTGTCTCAAAATGATCATCTCGATATTAAAATCACAAGTATCAAGGCTATTCTTTAGTTTGTCATTTTAGTATTTTAACAGCACAAGTACTTATCTAGCAACTAGCATTTTCTTTGCCTTACTGTAATTAGGATCTCCTCTACACAGATCCGACCTGTAACTTGGCCTGGTCGAGTCACTGTGGAACATTCTGAACAAAGCCACAATTTCTCTTTGGAGGCAAATAAGAAGTGTACTAATATAAGGTGGTGATAAAAGATTTTAATGAGGCACGATAAAATGAGGTGTGCAGTAACCTGACATCCAAACATCTGCCTCTTGACTGTCGACTTTTTAATTATTTCTGGAAAATTGAATAATGCTTTTGAGTATTATTTAGTTGCGAGCGTATGCAGATATTCCAGTGTCATGACTCAGCGTGCAGTGGGGAGAGGGGCTACAGTCTGCAGGTTATGTAAGGTTATGTAAGGATGGAAGCAGGGGCCCTGTATATCTCAGCTGCTACAGATAACACAGCACTACTAGATTACAGGGGCATGTATGCAACTTTTCTGGTGAGGGGTTCCCTATCTGCTTGTTTTGAATGTTTTGCCATATCATAAATTAATAAGATGTTTTTATTGCTTAAAAATAACTGGGAAAAAACATGCAAGTGGGGCTGCCTCTCCACAGATCTGACTTGTCACTTTACGTCACTTTATTGGGGAGATAGATAATAAAATAGACTAGAAATTGGCAGATTATGCACTTGAAAAGTTATATAATCAAGCTTAGTTGAGAAAATTTAAAAGGTTAATCAAGTTCTTTCAACATTTGTTATAACTATTTCAATGCCACAGAAAACCAAGAAGCAAAACAGGACTAAAACAGGACTAGAACTGAACCAGGACTAATCCAGGGTTAATCCAAGACTAAACCAAAACTCAACCATGACTAATCTGACCAAATTTGAACCACATTTTGGGCAAAACTCCTCTTTAAATACAACTAATCGGCTCTGTTCTGCTTTATTACTACAGTTTTTACCAGTTAAACATGTATGTGTATTTTTGGATAGTTACACTCACACGAGCCTCTTCATTATTTTCTGAATTGGGTTTGACATTGTGCCTTTTACTCCCCTTGTTTCCTAATTCTTTTTGACACTTACGATAAGCCTTCCGTTCTGTAATAGTTGGGGGAGCGGGTTACTATAATAGGATTAATCTCACTATGGGACCAACACACAATCATAATTTTATATTCAATCCTATCAGAGTATCATAACATAACTGTGTTAGCAATAAGCAATACAGAACGAGCAGTATAATACAAAGCAGGCTTGTCTTTGGATTCCAGTGGTCTCAGCTGATATTCTAGAGGGCAAAGTCCAGGATTCCAGATGTATTAGACAAGGGTGAACTCATGGAAAAGGTGTAGGTATTAAAAACATTTAACTAGACCAAGTAAATTCAACATTTTGAGGGTTTTACAGTCTTAAAAATGTGAAAAACAGTAGTCCAAAGATATTCCTTACTTACCTTACGCATTCCAAATATCCTAGTTATTCGCCGTGATGAGTTTATAAGTGCTTTTCACAAGAACGGAGTTTGTCATCACGGTAACAACGACTAGCATGCTAACACGCGCTTCCTGATTACCTGACAATAAAACTTAAATGCACACAACACATAGCAAGATTATTTTTGAAAGAAATAGCAAATAGGGCCTGGAAAAATAGTTGAAATAAATACATTCTCACATCTTTTTCCATGTAGTTCTTATATGATAACTATACAAACATTTAGAAAGCAGATCTACTTATAGGAGCATCACATTAAAGAGCTATTTCACTGTCGGCGTCTCCTATGGATAGCTGGAGCTCACGAGTAGCAGATTTTTTATTTTCATTTGTATAAAATGACTGCATAATGCCGCTGACTCCTATGCATATCACAGACTAAGAAAATAAAACTGATGAACGATGCACAGAGCTGTGGGTGGATACCGAATGGTGATGAAAACAGGAGTTGATCTTCAAAATGGCTTCTTGAAATTAAGCAATTAAAGTGGGTAAATGGTGAGGGGAAACAACTATAAAGTGGTTAGAAGCGCTGAAGTGAAAAGTCTATTTTGCATAATAGGTCCACTTTAAAAGCAAATCCTCATTAAAACTTTTCGTGTGTAATTCTATCATAGCATTATATCTTCAGTACATCGGTATACATCAGTAAAATCAGTTGTACCAGCATCCATGTGTTTCTTCATCTTGCCGTCATAATGATTAGATAGTATATAAGTAACTAAGTAGGTGTTCCTTGAATTCCAGTGTGATAAGTCTTGTAGGTGCTGTATTCTCGCCTCTTTATGCCACTGAAACTTTTATCACCACTAGTTCTTGAACTTAGATAACATTGAAACCACTTGTGCACTTTTGGATGCCAAACTTACCCCTTCTAGTATGTTCAGAGCCGTATCATTTCCTTCTATTGGTTTAAGACGGGAGGGCACTGCTGTGGTTAAAGTGGCCTCTAAGTGTCCTGGCCGACCTTGGATGGTGAGATTGTTGTTGGGTTTACCGGGGTAGAGGGTAGTGAAGGGTGGGGTGGCTGTTTTTCGGATCACTGGCTCCCTGGCCCTGCTGCAGTGAGGATCAGCAGAATGACCCAGGATAAGTTACGATCTGCACTGCTGGCTCCTGAGTGATGGGTTTGGCCCCGTGCAAGAGAGGGAAGGAAGGACGGAGAGAGAGGGAGGGTCAGACCGGGGGAGAAAGAGCAGAGGAAGAGAGAGACTTTTGCATACATAAACATCATTGGTAAAGTGGTCAGATTCGCTGCCCCACAGGTTTGCGGTGTGATTCCAGCTCCCACAGATGAATGCTGTCATTGTCTCCTTGGGAAAGACACTTAACCCACCTCTACCCCAGGGTCTGACGCATTGTACTTATGGGTGTGTGAATGGGTGAGTGGTTCCATGATGTAAAGCAAGGTGGAAAAGCACTGTACAGAAATGTGACCATTTGCTAACACTCACGTATCTGATTTTGATTAAAGTTGTACTGTGTCACTATTCCAATGTAGACGTCGGTTTCCTGCTCGGCTCATGTATGTTTTTGCTTCAGCGTCAAAGAACATTTTTACTGTAAGTGAGGTCACCTCTCCACTAATCTGAACTGTTACTGGTTATGGCAAGAGAGAGAGGGGGAAGGGGACTGAGCAGGAGAGAGGGGAGGAGGAAGAGAGTGAAACACAGAAATAGTTGATTCAAATGCACGGTGCCGGTTAACTTCCTTGATTTAGATGGATAAAGCATCAATGGTTTCTTTCTGTTACACGCTGTGAGCTACAGTTTGTGTTATCAAATGACCTGCTCAGTTTCAGAATGAAAGGTGTGCACACTCAGGACACTTAACATGTGGATATAGGATATATAGGACATAAGTTAATCACTTTTGGTCTTTCAGTGTAAACCCTGTGGATGTGGCTGCTGTTATATCCTGCTGGAGACCCATTCAATTTCCCTGCAATAGAGGAGGTCCACTCTCATATCTAAATTTAACTCACTCATTAACATCTGTGGTTGGTGCAAATGAGTGCGACCCTCTTTCCCACACATTGATCAGAGATATGTTGTCACTACACATTGGCACTACACTCTTGTGTAGCTTCCCAGGCTGTTACATAAGCAGCAGCGCCCCCTGTGGTCGAGGGTCTGCAGGTCGGGTCAGCTCCTCACATCTCCTGAGCAGCTGGGCCTTTGTGCTGTGGGACGCTCTTGTAAATCTACTGCTTTGTCTCAAACAATAGGACGAGTGAGTACAGCCAGGACAGTATGGGGGGTGTATGGGGGCGGAGCCTAGAATCAAATAAAGCAGTGTTGTCACGAGTCATTGTAAATCAGACATCTCAACACGGCTAATCTATGTGTATCTGTAAAATACATTGTGAATGCATTGGCAGAATTAACTTTTAATCAGTTAGTCAAATTTTAACCAAGATTGAGATTTGAGTCATTTCTAATTAAGTTTACAGGTAATCCTCTGTCAGTAAAATAATGTGGTTTATAAAGGAGCCATATTGTGGTGTTTTAATATCTGTGTTTCCTCATAACAAACATACCTGGAATTGTGGTTTGTTTCATTCACACAAGTTAAGCACCTGCACCCTGCAACCTGCAACCGTGTACATTTATTCTCAAACTGAAAACGCTCCTTGTAATGTCATGTGGTAATACAGGAAGTGTTTTAAAACTCAATACACCTTCACTTGAATCAGTTTCAGCTCTGGAATTGCCAGTCTCTACTAAACAAAAGTTAGAAGTTTCCTACTAATGTGAAAACTACCACTTTAAGACATCACATGGTGGAACAGAGCTTACCCAGCTCTACTAAACTTATATCGCATTTATTCATTTACAGATGTTTTAAACTAAACTTTGACAAATATGCTTTCTTAGTGTAAGCGGGGTCACCTCTCCACAGATCTGGCCTGTGACCCATTCTGTGAAACAATTAAAACCAAGCTCGTGTCTCAGTTCAGTTTGAGTCTGATATGTTGCTGAAGTAAATATAAACGATCCTCCTTGTTTTTATGGATATGTCATTGGTCCCCCTGGAAAGCTCCACAGTGTGACATTAAAGGTCATTAATCACCTCTCCACAGATCTGGCCTGTAACACAAATGTAATCATAGACCTCTTCCAACGCATTACCCCATATATGTTGCACTGAGGTCCTATTACTGACCATTGATTTAGCATTGATTGTGGCTTTTCCAGCTTCTATTGACTGACCCATTTTTACTGACCCATTCTGTGAAACAATTAAAACTAAGCTCGTGTCTCAGTTCAATTTGAGTCTGATATGTTGCAGAAGTAAATAATTCTGACTGTGAGCAGGGTTGCTTCTTCTCAGATCTGAGCTATAACTTGTCTGGTTTGGTCTCCATGATGACAGAAAGGTTTAATATCATATTGTGAAACATTCCAGAAAAAGCAATAACATCTCCATGGAAAAAAGCATTTGACGCTCCCTTCATCAGAAAAGTTACGCAATGCGCCTTTATAAACGATCCTCCTTGTTTTTATGGATCTTTCATTGGTCCCCGTGGAATGACCCACAGTGTGACATTAAAGGTCTTGGACTCTATGGTTCTACAGCTCAAAAATACCTAGAAAAAACAACATTCTGACTGTTGCTTCACCTCAGATCTGAGCTATAACTTGGTCTGGTTTGGTCTCCATGATGACAGAAAGGTTTAATATTGTGAATCATTCCAGAGAAAGCAATAACATCTCCATGGAAAAAAGCATTTGACGCTCCCTTCATCAGAAAAGTTACGCAATGCGCCTTTAAACCACAAAAAATAAATGATACACACAATAAATAGAGACCTCCAAAAATATTGTTCCAGCTTCCTTATACTGAAGAGTAAGTCAATGTTGTAATTATTGTTACAGGCCTATGTGCACAGGACTGAAAAGTTACGCACTCTTCTCTTTTAATAGTAATTTTATGATATTGTTTATTTTGATTTGTTTGTATTGCGATTTTAATATCTTTCTTATTCCAACACTTTGAATTACTTTGTGTATGAGTTGTGCTGTACAAATAAACTAGCCTTACCTTGGAACACTTTTGTACAGGAAGTGTTTTAAAACTCAATACACCTTTACTTGAAACTATTTCAGCCCTGGAATTGCCAGTCTCTACTCCACAAAAGATAAAAGGAGCTGTTAACTTAAAAACTACCACTTCATGACATCGCGAGGTGAAACGGAGCATGTTTAGCTTTGGAGACAGACTAATAAACTGTTATTCAAAGATGCGTGAATGAAGCAGAACATAATTCCAGTTATGCTTTTGAGGAGGTAACAACATTCAGACTCAAGGTCACAAGAGGTTTTTGCGTAATGAGACGTGTAGTCATGTTTTGGGGAGTTATTTTTTCACACTTAAGTCTTCAAATAAAGACTTAAGTGCTTTCTTTACGCAGCAAATTGGTCAAAACAAAAGTTTGGGTGTACTGGAGATATAAGGCCGATATCCAATACCCTAAAATGTGCAATTATCAGCCTGGCTTTCATATATTGAAGTTAATATTGTAATTCTGGTGACAGGCCTGTGTGTCTCCAATTTGGACTGACAAAAATTCTGCAATAACATCCCTTCGTGTACACAATTTCTGGTTTACAAATGACCAAAATAGCTCGACAATTGCCCTCACATAACTGCTCCCATAGTGGTGTTTGTTGATTCGTGTCTTGTTTTGCCGGACCATCTGCTCATCTCGGCACATTCCTCTTTGCGGGAGGCTTGAGAAAATGAAAAGGCGAGACGTGACAACCCTGACGCGTGTTTAATATCCTCTGACCTTGGTTGTCATTTTGCAACAATCTTTTCATGCCTCGGTTACGCTGTTTGATTTAGATAACCCGCGATTGCAAAAGGAATCGTGTATTAGCGGACCATTTCTGAAGGTTTACACGGGTTTGCAGTGGCCATACGATGCAGACGGCTTCTTATTTTAAGTGTATGTGTGTGGGAGAGAAGGGAAGAGGAGGAGCTGCAGTGTGGAGTGATGAAGGGCAGCAGACGGTCATGATGAAGGCTTTGGCACATTCACTTTGTCAGATCATTCACCAGACACTTACCCTAAAGGTTGTTTCCTGTCTGCAGTGCACTATGTCACTGTCCTGGTGAAGGGTCTTTGTATCCATGGAGATATGCATCAAGAAAATGTTCCACAGCATTGACCAATTTACAATATTGGCTTAACTTATCTTATGAAGGTTCATCTCACACCTTGATAAAGATGCATTTTTACTGAGTGGGGGCACCTCTTCATTGGGGATGCATTGATCCGACAGTGGGATTAGATTTCGGCAAAATTACCCGGATCAGATATCGGCTTCCAAATATCGGTTCAGCTGAAATCTTGGCTGGACACATAATTTGATATAATAAGGCAATTTACTTGTTGTAGTCGGCCCAGAAAGACTAATAATGTTTTAAAATGTTATTACTTGAGTTTAATTATATTAGTTTAAATGAAATGAATGCTGTTTTCAGTCTCTGCTCTGGCATTGGTTAATATTGGGGATTAGCAGATTCTTAAAGCTCATATAGGAATCTGTACTGGAACTGGAAAAGCTGGTTCGATGCGTCCTTACTCTCCACAGATCTGAACTGTAACCTGTACTTAAGCTTAATGTCATACTGCGGAACATTCAGAGCTAAAACGTCTTCGTAGAATCTCAATTGAAGTAAGTTTGTTTGCTAATTGAAATCTATATATTGCATTTTGGTTTGGTATTTTGGCCATATCGTCAATTTTTAGTGTTATAATAATTGTTATAGAAGAAATATCATCATTTATTTGCAGTCATCACAACCAGCGTTACCAAATCAAATTAACAGAATGAAAAAGTACATTTAACGTGACAAAAACAACCAGAATATATTTTCGTAGGCACTGAATTTTAATTATTAGTAGTTTTTCCTATATAATGCTGAAACTTTAAAACTCATGAAAATCAGTCAACTTATTCATATTGACGTCCTTCATTTTGGCTAAGAAATAACAGTACAGAATATCCTGACTGCACTGCTTCCCGGTGTTTTTCCATGCTCTTCTCACATCCCTTCACCGTGACAGACACTTTGAAGCTCCTTGATCGACAGGAGAGGAAAAACAACACGCAGATGAATCGGGTGTGGCCTGAGCTCCTTTAGCACATTCTGAAATCCAAACGCCCCGCTCGCTCGTCGTCTCCGCTCATCACAGAGGTATGAGGTGTAGGCAGAGGGCTCTTTGTAGCAGCCAGCCTCAGTCCCACACACGGGGAGACAAAGGCAGTCTTTAAGCACCGTGAGTGAGCGACATGTGCGGAGAGAGTGTCCAGGCGCTGCTTCAATCCGTGCGCTGTGGTCCAACCTGCCTCCTCTGCTGCTCTGACTCATCCACTAACTGTCCCGGCTTAAAAACACTGGCCCTATTCAAGCTTTTATTTTAGACATGAGTTTTATAGCACGTTTTTGGCTATTAAAGACATTTGGCTATTGGCTATTTGGCTATTAAATACATTTATGATGATGGGAGTGAGATTTTCTAATTATAAAACAGGAAACTGAAACTCATGTAATACTATAGTTTATCTATAATCTGAAGCGGTTCAACAATGGCAACCTGAGTTAAAAATGTACACAATCATATGATTCTACAGCTGGATTATCACATTCCAGCAGCACATTGTGGATTGCAAGTCGCCAACTACACGGCATAACGCACAAGTAGTTTGGCAACAGTTAAAACACATTTTATATCACTGCTCTTCTGGCTTCATTCAGACTCTGAAATAAATGATAATTGACACATTTACAGTAAACAGGCTTTTCACATTCACAGGTGAGACATTTCAGTTTGTATAATCGTATTAAACAACTTGAAGCGTTGCATTGTGCAGTTTTAACTCCTTGCTGTTTAATGCTTAGTTAATCTTTTACTTAGTATAAAAAGTTTCAAAAGGAGCGCTTCCTGGACCTCCAGAGGATAATACATAGAAAAAAACTGATGCTGTCAATAAGCCAAAGCTCGGTAACAGGGTTGTCACTAAATAGTAGCAGCAAAACACTAAGTAAAAGATTAAAGATGCAAAAAATCCAAGGCACTCACCGGTTGAAATAAAATGCCTTTATTAATTTATGGCATGTCAAAATGGACAACTTTAAAAGTCCCGACGTGTTTCAGCCTATGTTTTGTCCCCTGAGGAAAGCCATAGTCTGAAACACGTCGGGATTTTTAAAGTTTGTCCATTTTGACATGCCGTAAATTAATAAAGGCATTTTATTTCAACCGGTGAGTGCCTTGGATTTTTTGCATCTTTAATCTTTTACTTAGTGTTTTGCTGCTACTATTTAGTGACAACCCTGTTACCGAGCTTTGGCTTATTGACAGCATTGTGCCTTGTGTTGAGTAATGTATCATACCTAAATGATGGAGCACGGCCTTCAGCTATTCCAGGAAACAGTCGTACATCTCCGTCTAATGGAATTATTCATCGGGTTGTTGACTTAGTGTCAGCTTTAATAAAAATGGTGATCGGATTTCAAAATAAAAGCCCCCGCCTGTGTGTAAAATTTTCTCATCTTTCACAGTCTTGATTAGGATTGATCACATTTGCATTTATTATATTATAGGTGCAAATTGTAAATTGAATCTTTTCACTGCAGTTTAACAGTTTGATGCTTAGTATACCGACAAATAACTGTATAGCCACAAGACTCTTTCTAGATTAAAAATGTGATCTCACTGTGTGCTTGGAGGCAGATCATTTATTGTGGCATTTTTATTAAAGCCAAAAGGTAAATATTCTACATATCCATCTAAACTAGCACCAAGAGCAAATATTTAAAGATCATATATTATACAAAATTGACTCTTGTGAGCTTTAAGCCATGTTAGAATGTTGTTACCTCCTCAAAAACATGCCTGGAGTTGTATTTTATTTTATTCACACAGTCTACATCTCCAAAGCTCAAGTGAACACCCACCTGTTACCTTTTAGTTCTGTAGAGATGGGCAATTCCAGGGCTTAAATGATCCAAATTATTCTAATGAAGGTGTATGGAGTGTAAAAACACAGTGGAGCATTTCCTGTGTTACTACAGGACATCACAAGGTGGAACGGAGTGTTTTCTGTTTGAGAAAAGAACCCCGCCTGCAGAATTTGTGTGTGAAACATGTGAACGAAACAGAACACAACTCTGAGTATGTTTTTGGCAAGGAAACAACATAACATACAATTAGAAAATAGTGTAATGTAGGCCATTTAAATTTAAAAAAATAAGTGATTACTTTAAGGAATGTAAGTTATGGTGTCTTTACCCAGATATTAGTCAGTGCTTAAAACCATTACCAGAACTGGATGCAAATGACATACTGGACTTAAACATTTTCAGAGGTAGTATGACCACATGGGTAAATTGAAGAAATTCTGTGTGGTAAATAACATTATGTTGCATATATTTTTTAAAGGAGTTCACGACATGTTGATCAATTTTATATATATGTTTTACTTTGTGGTTTTCAGCTTTTTCTTAGTTTTGAAATGGGTTTGAATGACTGTATTATAACAAATGTACCATTGCTAATGCTGTATTGTATTATACTGTACTCATCAGAATATAGATCATCCATAATTCACT
Organism: Scartelaos histophorus; assembly: GCA_000787155.1. NCBI lineage: Eukaryota > Metazoa > Chordata > Actinopteri > Gobiiformes > Gobiidae > Scartelaos > Scartelaos histophorus. Next base: position 32,060 of record KN500882.1, on the reverse strand, counting down.
TCAGTTCCAAATTGTCAAAGCTGCTTTATCTTGAATATAGTTTTGTTTGTTTATCTGAACCAAGTCTGATTCACACGGCGGGTCTTGTCCTGAGATTTGGTTCAACCCACTTCCCATCGTTTGACAAACATCAGAATAGCAGTTTGTGTTGTTCGGACATAAACACAGCTTTCCGTCCAGTCCCCTGTGCCCCTCCCTCCTGTCAGCCAATCACAGTGCATGGTTTTAGTCCTGTTTACCTCTCTCACGACACCGTGACTGAGACCAGGCTAGACCCTGGAGAGACCTCTTGGGAAATAAGAGACATAGGGACTGGACGTTTTGTGAAGGCCTTAGTAAACAAACTAATGATTAACTCTTGATGCTGAATGCAGAGCTCTAGGAATCTCCTCCTGTCACTGGCTGTGTGGGTGTTATTATTGTAATCATATGATCAGATTTCATTTCATCATGATATCATATCTACTGTTAGCCAATCAAAAATAATCCCTCCATTCAGATTCAGAACTGCAGTGACGACTGGTTCTGAATAATTATCTTTTTGTTAGTGCTAATGCTCTTGACCAGGTCACAGTTTTAATTGAGAAACTGGTTTAGGATCAGATTCTCTCAGTTCTGGTCATATAGGTCAGTGACGCGTGGGCCATATCTCAAAGGGCCATAGCCTTCATTGAAGCTAAGGGCCATATCTCGAAACATATTAGAAGTGGAGGGCCACAGACAGGTGATCGATACAGTGAATCATTTATATAAGAAGATTTAACATAATTGTGACAGAGCAACCATGCATTAATAAGGAATGGAACATTAAGTTTACTTCTGTATCACAGGGCAATGTGATGTTATTGAGCTTTTAGTGGTAGAATTACTTAAATTTGCAGTTAAAGTCACTGCTTGTGATCCATTGGTTTCATCAAGAGCCAAAAAACTGAACTGAACTGGCCGCATTTGGCCCTGATTTAGGTGATATTACTTTGCTGTAATGTTTCACTGTATGGCACTTCTCTTTCTCCATGGTGATAAACAGGTGATGCCACAGGCCCAATTTAAAGCTCAGAGCTGTAAAAATAGCTTTTTGGTTACAGAAATGCTGCCTGGAATGGTCCAAACTATGGCATTAAACATGTCTCTTGCTTATTCTATTACACGTCCTCAGTGATTTAAAACTTTCTTGAAAAATTCTTATTCTTATTGTGAGCAAGGTCACCCTTCTCCACAAATCTGGTCTATAACTCACCTGGTCTATAACTCACCTGGTCTATAACTCACCTGCTTGTTTCCAGTATCTCTATGGAGATATTGTAGATAGCTGGTGAAGTACCCTACACCAGAAATGTTACATAGTGCATCTTTAACTATCCTACCAATGCTAACCATGACAGAAAACCTTTCCCATCTTACCTCATTAACTGCACAGATTAACGACATTTAACTTCAGTTTCTATATTTTACACTAGTACTCACTTTTGCATTGTTGCATTTGTGATCTCCTGAAAGTGCAGTTAGTTTTTGATCACACCGCTTCTCTTCACTGTAAACATGGGGGGGAGTGTTGAAAGTACTAGCCCATATTATTATGAAGTATTACAGTAGTCTGAGGTGTGGGCTGACACAGAATAACATGTCTGTATCCTGTTATCAAGCTCTGTTTGAAGCTGCATCACACACACAACTGTCACTTATGTGCTCAGACTCCACTGAAGAGGAGTGGCAGTGGGTTTGCTGTAGCATATTATTATAATTTTTATGAAAGCAGATCTAGAGTAATGTGATGAGCTTTGTGGTTTCAAAAACACTACACAAGCTTTGAATTTCTGTAATGAAACCATAGACTGTATATATAAATGGACATAGCTAACTCACTAGCCGCCACGTTCCATATAAGTAGTGTTGGAGGGGGCTTCTGGCTCCATCAGCTGTGCCCCTCCTTGACTTTATATTGAAAAATTGTTACCACTCTCTCTGTAACTGCAGTGAGCCTCATCATTTTGGTCTTACAGTGTTCTTATTAATCTGCTCTATGTGATCCTGCTTATTTCCCCGCTATTTTGTCTGTAAATAAATTCCTATTCCTAATATGCAACTCTGCTCCAAATTCACCCCTACAACTGCTATCCTTGTGGGCATATTATCACAGGAATAAGATCACCCAACCCTAATTCAAGTGCATTTAAAGGGCCCTTATTATGCTACTTTCTGATCTATGTTATAATGTTTTTTCCTCATGAAAAACATACAGTTGTGTTTTGTTTCTTGTGTTTTTCTCTCAAACAGAAACACTGTTCCACCTTGTGATGCCATGTGGTAACATGGGAATACTAATTCCTAATTTGGATCATTTCAGCTGAAACAGAAGGTAAAAGGTATCTGTTAACTTAAAAACTATCGTTTCATGACATCACAAGGTGGAAAAGAATATTTTGACCTTTAGAGATGTAGACAGACAAGTAAAGCAGGATTACTAAAACGTGTGAATGAAGCAAAACAAAATACTAATAATCCAGATACGTTTTTGAAGCTGTAACAACATTCTAACAGGGCGTAAAGCTCACAAAAGTCAGTTTTGCATAATATAAATTTGAACTAAAAAAATAAACAAATGAAATAAAAGTACAATAACTATAGTTCTAGTCTGCACATGCATACTGTCCACATTTGTATTGCTTATATTCAATACTCCTTCTCCATCCAAGATATTATCATGGTTTTGTATACGCTAAGACAGCAATATCCTGTGAGGAGCAGTGCTGATCTGCCTTAAAGCTCCATCTTTGTACCAAATGAACCCAAAGTCAGTGTAGCTCCTGGACCAGTCTACCAGTCTGCAGAGGCTCTATGCAGTCTCCTCTCTCTAAATCCTTCACTGTTTAATCCTCTCCCCTCCTCCTCTGACTGTAATCTCCTCTGTCCCTACACCATCCTTTTACAGTTAGTCTAATGAAGTGGCTGCTATTTGGCTTATTGAACTTGTAAATCAAATTATATATTACTTTGTAATACTAGCCTTGAATTTCTTAAGGTATCTCTCTATCTTTATTCTTATCCCCCCCCCAAATGCGCATGTTACAAACTGAGCTTTGATGTAATAGAAAATAGCTATTCTAAAAGGTTCTTGTTTTTGTTTGTGCAGGTGAGCCAAGGAAATGTTCCTGGGGTGGAGAGTGCGTCTTTGGCCATGGACACGGAGGAGGGTGTGGAGGTGGTGTGGAACGAGGTGCTCTTCTCTGACAAGAAAGTCTTCAAGGCACAGGAGGTATGGCTCATGCTCAAACACAGAAATATACTTTAGTTTATGAGATTTTCTGTAATTTCTGCTATTAAATCCTGTACCAAATGTGGTCCAAAATAATGCCACATTTTTATAATAAGGGCATTGAAATATTCATTGACTCTCCATCAGCAGTGGGTTTGTGGGTGAACATTCTACTAATGAGCCCCTATTTCTAGCTATAGTCATTTGCTGTGTGCAGTGCACTTAAGATGTAACCTGCACAGCAAGATGGATTCTCCTTATATTTGTGAGTTCACAAACTTATAAGAATCCATATTGGAATGGCCCCGCTGTAAGATATTAGCCAAGATGAACCTCCCAAATTAACCAAAACATGGTGGCACTGACAGACATATTTAAGCCTATTTTAGCGTCAATTCAGACTATTTTCTTTGCTAAGAATATGCAGAAGGTTAGTACTTTGTGCATTTGTGGACAAAGAGAATGTCTCTGGATGTAACAAAAGTCAGATTTAAATAGTCGTTTAAATAGTGCTACACATATTCATTTGGTGTGAGCCTAGTTACTTAAAATCTGACAAAGAAAGTATTGAAAAAAAAAGTGAAATTAAAGGTGTGTATTTTCCCAAAGATATGTCAAAAACATATTTTAACAGTTGGTGGCATTCGTGCACCTCTCCACAGATTTAACCAGTCACTGGGCCAGGTGGCCCCACCTGTTTACCTCTTGGGGATGGATATGTTGAATCCCAAACCCTGGAACATTCCAGGCAAAGTCATAACATCTCAGTAAAGAGGCAGTTGTTGGATCCTTAGGCACTGTTATAAAGTGTTTTCATTACACATTGCTGACAATACAAATAGCACACTTTCACGATGCCCTGCAGTTCCTGCTCTATTCATTTATTTTCTTGTAAAATATATTCTATTTCCAATGTATTATTTTGTGCAATCCTTGAAAAATGTCTAATCTTCAGTTATTTCAAATTGTTTATAGGATAAAATCAAAGAGATGTTCGAAAACTTGATGCAAGTTGAACACCCCAACATTGTAAAGTTCCACAAATACTGGCTCGACATGAAGGAAAGCCAGGCTAGGGTAACTATGCTTCTTTTTTATTCTGTTCTTGTTGCTGCTGTTGTCTATTCTGTTTTAAAACGTATAATGCTATCTTCTTTCTTTGTAGGTTATTTTCATCACTGAGTACATGTCCTCTGGCAGCCTCAAACAGTTTCTCAAAAAGACCAAGAAGAACCACAAGACCATGAATGTGAAAGTGAGTGCGCTGACCCCTGCTGGGCGTAGATGGTGCCGCAGCTACATCCTCACTGACATCTATATTTTAGGCAGGATTAGTAATTATATAACCCACTACCACGGTCCACTGCAGACATCTTGTGGGATTGTGATCCTTAAGCATAAACTACTGTCTGTATTTTAATGCATTTTCTGTCATTGCTTGCAGGGTTGTACATATTATTGTCTTTTTAAAACATGCAAAAATATTATATAATAGATTTATTACATATCTGCACATATTAATTTCAGATTTTTTGTCTTTAATATAGGAAAGTATTAAAAGGTAAACAGAAAAAAAAACATACTAATGTAAATTTGTTTATGTAATTCTCTTCACAATAAATAATATACACATCCATAAAATTCAGATTAAATTTTTGTTTACATTTATTCTTAATCTGGATATTTACTTTTTTTTTCTTTAATTAATTGTCCAGAGAGTTCCAATGTTTTACACTAACAAATACCTATTTAAAGCCTAATTACTTCTAGATTTCTGTTTGAATTTGTCTTTTTATGCACTGCAGGCTTGGAAGCGATGGTGTACACAGATTCTTTCAGCTCTTAAGTAATAATTTTCTCTATCTTTTAAAAAATATTTGCATTATAAACTATTGCACGCTGATTCTATTGTACTGTTTTTTTATTTGCAGTTATCTACACTCGTGTGACCCTCCCATAATCCACGGAAACTTGACCTGTGACACCATTTTCATCCAACACAACGGACTCATCAAGATTGGCTCAGGTCTGACCCCTACATGTGTTTTGTGTAACTGCAGTTTTGCTTGCTTGTACTTATACTGTATTGTGAAAAGCGGCAATTAATGGCATTTGGCTTTCATTAAATGTAATTCTCTCTCCGCAGTGTGGCACCGACTATTTGTAAATGGTAAGAAATAGCTTTTGCAGTAGTTCTACTTTGTTTTATGTACGGTTTGTCAGCTGTGTAGTTTTATTTTTATGATATGTTAGTTTACGTAGTTGTGCAATTGATGTTACAGTGTTCCCAGATGCGAGTGTCCACGGTAAGGGAAGGCAGCACCGTGATGAGCAAAGGAATCTACACTTTTTTGCTCCAGAATATGGTGGTAAGGAGTATTCAATTCAAAATTTTCATGTAAATCTGAGAAAAACCTGGATTACATTAGGAATACATTAGGGTTTAACATGGTTCCTGGTTTAGTCTGAAACTAAACCAGGAACCAGGTCTAAAATCAAGCCAAACCATGGATAAGAAGAGTTGCTCAGACATTTGTGAATGAAACAAAACACAACTCCTGGTATGATTCTTTAACAGGACAAAATCTGATCCTTCTTGAATCATTTTATTATGATATTGGACTTCATCACAACTAGCAGACCTATAAGATCACATGATAACATAAAGAAATACTAATGTTTGGAGTTGAACATTTCTTATATAGAAATCAACTAAAGAGGTCCAATGAGGAGGGTATTTTACATTTCAAGTTATCTTTTATCATTTGTGAATATATTGGTTACATCAACAGTGACTTCTTTTATGATTTTCAGCTTGTGCAGATGATTACGCCATAGACATTTTCTCATTTGGCATATGTGCTCTCGAGGTGAGAAAAAACATGTCATTTGCATTTTGTCCTTCTGTGAATGTGTTATGACAAATTCTGCTTGTTTTATCCAGATGGCAGTTCTAGAGATCCAGGCCAATGGAGACTCTGCAGTGTCCAAAGAGGCCATTGTCAATGCAGGTCAATCACTGGAAGACCCTCTCATGAGAGTAAGGGTCATAACTTCTACTTTTGTGGCAACTTTAACCCAAAACGTACAATATTCATATAGGCATAGAGTGAATATAGTTCTTCTTTCTTTATAACATATATACTTGGGTAGTTTTATTCACTGTTATAGTAAACTGCTTGTGTATTCGTCACAGCTGCCGTGGCTCTGGGTAATAGAGATGTGGCTGCTAATCGGGAATAACCTCTCCAACTAAAAATCAATAACTTGTTTTCATGTCACATTCATACATGAGCAGGGTATGGTATGCACAGCACATAGATGAGTGAGGAATAACTTGGCACCACTGCAAACCGTTTACAATGAACTATATCTGTTTTTCATATTTTAACAATAAAAAATTCAAATCAGATACAGCGCATTTAAAGGGCTATTGCGCCATTTTCTGATCCATGTTATATTTGTTTCCTCATCAAAGCATACCTAAAGTTTTATTTAGTGTCATTCACATTTAACACACAAACCTGGCATATTTAGGCTGATTTTTACTCTCAAAAAACGCTCCAGTATCACCTTGTGAAGTCATGTGGTAATACAGAACGTGATCCACTGTGTTTACTGCATACACCTTCTCTTGAAACATTTGGATCATTTCATCCTTGCAATTTCCAGTCTCTGCTAAACAAAAGGAAAAAGATAAATGCCTGAAAACTACCATTTCATGACATCACAAGGTGGAACAGAGCATTTTGAGCTTTGGATATTGTAGTTTGACTAATAATATATGGTTACTAGGATATTGTGAATGAAACAAAACACAACTCCAGATATGTTTTTGAGAAGTTAACATTATAAGATGTCTTAGAGCTCACTAGAGTCAAGTTTGCCTAATGTAAGACATTTAAATAATTAGCTCTAAATCATAATCTTACCAATGCTGTCTACTCCCCCCGCAGGAGTTCACCCAGTCCTGCCTGCGCCATGACGCCAAGCTCCGCCCCACAGCTCACGACCTTCTGTTCCACCGAGTCCTGTTTGAAGTCCATTCCCTCAAACTGCTTGCTGCCCACTGCCTCATCAATAACCAATGTGAGTGCCCCTTCTCCTACCCTCCTCCACACCACATTCACCAAATTGTGCCAACACTTAAAACATACACCAAAATTAGGACTTAATTGGGATTTAAGATGAAGGTCAGGACCAAACAGGGCTCAAATCAGGATCAAATAAGTGCAAGTCTGAATGTATCCAATATTATACTCACTACTACAATTTGGATTTGTTTTTTAAGAATTCTAGTTTTTTTCATTGATTATTTTTATTTTGTTGGCCTTTTAAATGAAATTTTCTGTGCCTGCTGACAAAAAATCTATTCATTTTGCTAGTCAAAACAACTAAACATAAGTATTCTTAATTGAATTAATTTGAACTTTTTGTAGATATGTATAGTGTTGAGTGTAGACCAAGATAAAGTCTGTTGTACAATGCTATTATTTCACATTACGCCATTGTACTGGACAGTCCTCATAATAACTTTGTTCGTTGAACTTCTAGACATGCTTCCAGAAAACTGTGTGGAAGAGAAAACCAAGTCCTTTGACCCTAATGCGGTAATGGCTGAAATCAGGCACGACGACAGACCAGGAGTGCAGCTCAAGTAAATCCACAACGTTTTCTCTTGTTAACATTTAAATGAACATTAACAATTAAGGAAATACATACATATTTCAATGTCTATTTTCAGATATTCTCATGTATCTCCATTAGAACTTGACAAGTTTTTAGAAGATGTAAAGTAAGTTCATGTACCCTGTATTAAATAAATGCAGGTAATTCAGTAGGCCTATACATTAATAATAAATGTGTGTTGTTTCCAGGAATGGGATCTATCCTTTAATGAACTTTGCGTCTTCTCGGCCACACCCCGTCCCACGAGCCCTGTCCTTGTCCCAGGAGCAGGTGGAAACGGTCAAGACACCCACGCCAGAACCTCAGGAGACCGAGACCAGGAAGGTCAGATACAAGTCATGAAAAACAAAACTATAAATCCCTTGAACTCCATCTGAAATTATCATCAAATTATGAAGGCAACTTATAAGAACTGTTCCCTGTTTGCAGGTTGTTCAAATGCACTGTAATTTGGAATCAAATGAAGAAGGGACCAAAACACATGTGAGTAGCAAATACATAATGTACAGTGCACATTGTGTGGAGGGTTCCGCCTATAAAAATGGTAATAATATTTTGTTTGCTGTTGTCCAGCTGTCTCTATTTTTAAAGATGGATGACAAACTTCATCGGCAGCTAAGCTGTGACATTCTTCCAAGTGAGTGTGCATATAGTACCAGTGCATTTGTATTTGTATTCCTAAAGCTAAAAAGCTTATGTTACTGTTTTAGCCGACACCTCCAAAGACCTTGCCAGTGAACTTGTTCATTATGCCTTCATTAATGAGGTAGGTTTAAGAATGGGACTTACATTGCATTTATGTTTCTTATCTCATGCTCTTTGTGTTATCTCACAGGAGGACAGTGACAAAGTTGCCGGCTTCTTGGAGGATGCCATCAGTCGGCACCGGGTGCGAGGGCTAGTGTCTGCCGTGGCACAGTGAGCATAGTGGCCCTAGCAGAGACCCTGGGATTGGGCCCCTGCACTGAGCAGAGGACAGCTGAGGACACACAGCTGGGACAGGAAGAGCAGAGCCCCTGTTGTGGAGGATATGTACAGAGCCACAGTGCAACAGTCTGTGGAGACACTCACCCAGAGATCAGCAGAAGCACGGCTCTGGTGGCTCTTCATTCCCACATCAGTCCACAGTGGAACATTAGCAAACTCCCTGTCTAAAGGGCTATCATGGCTTACACCACCATGCTACTCTCCCGAATAGGTTTACTTTGACTTAAGAGACAGCAGCTATGTTTTATTTTGTAGGTGATGATGAGCCTCATTTGCACTCTGTCTAGTTTAAAATGTGCAAACAAAGCTGTAAAACTACACCCCCTTCATTTCCAAGGCCAAAACATTGATTTTTAAAGGAAGATGACCATCCACCACATGCTGTTGATAGATATTCATCCGTTTGTTTTAGATTATGATCTATATCATTGTGCAATTCACACCTTTCCATAACATACCATTTCCACAAAACTTTATGTCTGTCAAAGCCAATACACACTATTATATTACATGACCATGTATTATTTCTCCCAGTTCTAAAACATGTCACATTTCAATTAAGGGGAAAGAGATTCTGCCTCTTTAGCCCATAGTGCTCTTAAGGGTCTAGCCCTGCACAAGTATTATAGAAGCCAAAGACCTGAAGACAAAGTGCCTGCATGGCAGCCTACGGCATAGAATTGGCATCTTTCTCCACACAGTGGCAAAAATTACTTTTATTATTATTATTTTTTTTTAATTCAAACAAAAAGGTTACTTTAATTCATGTATGTATTTTTGGTATTTTGTGAAAGAATTCTTCTGTCACTTTCAGGATGTGCTATGCACATGGTAAATTGATTCTGGTAAAATTATAGGTGGAATTATTTTAGGGTCCATTATGAACTCAAACCAAACATAAAATTGCCATAGTGGTTTAATTATTTGTAATGATCATTGTATCCATTTTTATGAACTAAAAGGATGTGCTCTTTTTACATGTGTCTTAAATGTATCTACCATGCTGTGCAGTAGATTTGCATGGACATTGTCATCACAGTCATGATGTGATTTTGCCATTTTAAATTGATTTTCCTGTTTGTACCACACATTTATGGCAACATTGCAGAATGTTCTAATAGAATATGTAATGCTTGGTTTACATTTCATCACATCCAAAATTTGGAATGTAATTTCCAAAACAATTGGCAAATGTCAAACTTACAACATATTGTTGTTTGTTACCTTTGTTTTGTCTGTTTAAATAGTCTCTCTTTGACTGTAGGCCTACAGTATTGCAGTTGTCAGTTGTCAAGCAATTATATAATAATTATATAGTAAAGTCAGGGGACCTTTTGGCAAGTTTTCTCTGACATTCACTTTGTTCAGGCTGCCATAGTTTGTGACTACTGGCTAGTAGGGCATTCGCCTACAGCAGAATCTCTACAAATCAGTAGCCTACCACTCATGTTCTCATTTGATCTTGCAAACAGCATGTCTTAATATCCTGCACTGTGTGGCTGTGCCCATTGGCCTGATACTGCATCTTGCCTAAATAAAGTTTCTGTGAGTCATCAGAATCATCAAGATTCTGGAATCTGACAAAGAAAATGAATGTTTTGACTGTGCAAATAAATAAATGATGTCCATTTAACAATTATTCTGTGAATATGTGGAATGGAATTGGCCTCTGAATGTGTTCTATAGGTACTTCATTAAATATTTGTAAAATGTTGTCTAGGCAATGCAATTAATTACGCAACAATAAACAAAGTGAGAAATATCATGAGTTGGCAATATTACTGATGCAGTTAAAACAACCTACCATTCTCTCCTGTCCACAATATTTTGGTGGAAGTTTTTTTTTTTTTTTTTTTTTTTAAACTC
>KN500882.1:0-17535 GCA_000787155.1 Scartelaos histophorus | reverse complement strand
AAGAATGTTAAATTTTTTTTTTTTTTTTTTTTTTTTTAATTATTATTTATATAGGCAACCTTTAGGCCCATAATTTTCAGTATACAATCTTCATCTTTTCTACGTGTTGGTTAAACTGGTAGGCCCATCCCTGGAAAACCTTAATATTAGTTTGGCTGAAAATGGTGGCTTTTCCGAAGTTATCCAAGCAGCCTTAGAGTGCGCGCCTAGTTACACCTATGAACCCCCTACTCAGTCGCCCTACTCGTATGATCTGTGCTATAGGTTGGGCGCCCAAGTAACATCGGTCAGGCGCAACCCATCATTGACCAGCTGGCAGAGGAGGCACGCGCATATAACCGAATCTACGTGGCATCGGTCCACCCTGACCTGTCAGATGATGACATCAAGAGTGTGTTTGAAGCCTTTGGAAGGATCAAGTCTTGCACGTTAGCCAGAGATCCCAACTCAGGGCGGCACAGAGGCTTTGGCTTCATTGGTGAGCTAATGGCCCCCCAGTCGCTTGTGCTCTTGTTGATGTTACTGTCATATTGATGCACCTAATGTATTTACTTCTAGAGTATGAAAAGCCACAGTCAGCTCTGGATGCTGTATCTTCTATGAACCTCTTTGACCTTGGTGGTCAGTACCTACGAGTAGGCAAAGCAGTGACCCCACCTATGCCATTACTGACTCCTCTGACTTCTACAACACCCGGGGGCATGCCTCCTGCAGCGGCAGTAGCCGCAGCAGCAGCCACTGCCAAGATTACAGCCCAGGCAAGTATCCTAGCAAAAGCAACGTGAAGGCCCTAATCAGCACTTTATCGGTTAACCCTAATATAACCATGTGCAAAAAAGCCTAATCTTTCATTAAAAAAAACTTGTAGTCTTTAATGTGTTACCTCGATTCCCCCTAAGAATATCCATGGTGAGTTTACTTTGCGATTGAATATTATTGTTGACTCTGCTGCCCTGCTCTGTCTCCCTGTCTCTGGCCCCTTGGGCAACGCTCTGTTAAGGAGGCTGTAGCTGGCGCATCTGTTCTGGGGGCATTAACAGCTCCGCAACTTCTTGGGCAACAAATGGGAATTCCTCAAGCTGTTATGGCAGCCCAGGCACCAGGGGTAATCACAGGTAAATAAAATATTTAAAGCAGGAAATTTGTACAGTAATGGTAAGGTATATAAGGTGTCCTGTCTTTATATACAAATAGACAGGTCGTGAAACATTAGCTGAGTGCATTTAATACGTGCTGGGTGGAATGCATGTTTTTAAGTGGCATACTCTCGCTTCTAACAGGTGTAACTCCAGTCCGCCCTCCCATACCTGTGCTACCCCAAGTGGGTCTGGTGAACCCTGTGCTAGCGTCACCACCAATCCTTTCTGCCCAGACACTAAGCGCAAATCCACAGGAAAAGAAGGAGGAGAAGGAGGAGACGCTACAGGATGGAACGGGACAGGAGATGTTAAGTGACCAAGAGCACATGAGCATTTCTGGCAGCAGTGCTCGACATATGGTCATGCAAAAACTGCTACGGAAATCTGAGGTAAGGGTTTTTTCATTTTGAATGTAAGGGATTTTGAATTTTAGTGTGTAATGTATTGTTTTCATTTGTAGTCTACCGTCATGGTGCTTAGAAATATGGTTGGACCAGAGGATATCGACGATGATCTTGAAGGAGAAGTGACTGAAGAGTGTGGCAAATTTGGGAATGTGAACAGAGTCATCATCTATCAGGAGAAACAAGGAGAGGAGGAGGATGCAGATATTATCGTCAAAATCTTTGTAGAATTTTCCAATGCTTCAGAAATGAACAAAGCGATATCGGCTCTTAACGATCGATGGTTTGGAGGCCGCAAAGTTGTTGCTGAAGTGTACGACCAAGACCGTTTTAACAGCAGTGACCTTTCTGCATAAACTCTGGTTCACCAACCTCTTATAAACTGTCCCATCTAACGTTTCAGTCTGCCACTGCAGCTTGAGATGTAGACCTCTGAAATTTGTAATTATGTTTTTTTTTTATGTTAATAATCCTGTTATATTGTTAGACAGGCATTTGTCCTGATTCTGCTTTGTTTGTCTGTCAAAGCCTCATTTCTTTTTTGTGCAAACTTGTTTTTTGGGATTTTGCTGAACATAGGCTTTCTGCTTGTCTGCTCCAATACTCTTTATAATAAATTGCTAAAATATGTACACACTGTCTTTCTACAATAAAATATATTCTTTGTCCAATTAAGTACCATAATGCTATATTTCTACTGGTCTAGTGACTGATGCCGTATGCACAGGTATCTCCAACATAAAAAAGACTTGATATTACACATCGTATTACAAAAAAGCAGAGTGGCGCGTTAAGCTCTATCCACCACTGGGTGTCGCTCCACAATAACGTGAGATCTTTGTTGTGCTCCAAACTGTTGGACTAACGCGGCGGTGCTGAAGTGAGCCAAGCCCAGCCCCCCACACTCTAAACCGGCCTGGCCTGCCCATGGGCCTGCCTCATCCAGGGGTGGGAAGGAAGCGCGACTCCTCAGCTCCTGCTCTCCGCTGGCGCTTCACCTACGGAGTGATTGCAGAAAGAGACGGAGGATTTCATTTATGGCACATGTTGGATATTATGAGGACGTCTCGAGAAGAAATCGGAAGGTGTTTTTCACAGCTCAGAAGTGAAGAAGTGTTGGTAAAGACCGCTAAAGCGGAGCACAAAGACGTTCAGTGAGCTGCTAGCTTTTGATAGCTAACGTTAACCACATCGGGCTTATTAACAGCAGTCGCAGTGGATAAAGATATCGCGCTGTAGTCGATTGAGGGCTTTTATATAGTTTTAGTTTAAGTTTATCTACACCTGTATGTTTTAATTGGGAGTACAACGATGGCGTGTTTCAGCTTTATCCATTGACTGAATGATCACTGCATAGCTGGGCATGTTCTGCTAGTCAATACTGAGCTTCAACGTGAAACCAGGATGTGGTACTAGCAAAACACACATTGTTGATCTAATGTTTTTGGACATTTATAGTGTAAGCGATAAAGTGTCTGAGTTTTTTCATGTGGGTTGTGATTCCCGTGCGGACGGAGTAGATCTCCTACTACCCGTCACCTGAACTGAAACCGGGATACAACTAACCAACTCTTCTAAGGGATTATTTTGTACCTAAGAGCTAAGTGGATTTCGGCCTCCTGTTCAGGTTCGTCGCGGGAGCAGTGTAAATGTTTTGACTTGGGTCGGGCCATTTCTACATTGTTCTTTATCCCAGCGGACATCCCTCCTCACCTCCGATGCGGAGAGTTCAGTAGCACCGGCAACCACGACCCCCAGGCGGCCGGACATGCTCAAGTGTATCCCCCTGTGGCGGTGCAATCGCCACGTAGAGTCGGTGGATAAGCGGCACTGCAACCTTCAGACGGTCCCCGATGAGATATACCGCTACAGTCGCAGCCTGGAGGAGCTGCTCCTTGATGCCAACCAACTCAAAGAACTACCCAAGGTAATTGTACCTCCCTAATTATTTAGTAGAAAAACTACAAGTCATGCGGGACAAAACATATGTTAAGAGATACTGACAGGTGCTTGTAACATGCTAGTACAAACACTAGAGCACAAATCTGCCATTCCCTAGTTCTCTTATGACAATGTCCCTGGTCTGCCAGCCTTCCATCCCATGTGGGATATGGCTTTGGACCAAGCCCAAAGGTAAAGGCATATAGCCGCTTGGTTGTAATTTTTGATGCTGGGGATTGGGAACATTTCACACCAAAACAAGTGGTGCATAGACCATTTGGGCGTTTTGATTGGATGCAGAGTGGGAAGGCATGTGTGGAATGAGCTGTAATCCTGTCCCCACCCACACGTATACCATTTGAAATATGACAGAAGTGCACATGCAGAGCCAGAGTTTATTTAAAGAGAGGTAGTACCACAGTATTGGTTGTGGAGCGGGAGTAAAATGCTTATTTTGACTTGCGGCTTCTTGTACTCCGTTAGGCTCTGTCCTTTGTCAGGCTAAGGCACTGATTTTCATTATAAAGAAGAACAAGGATCTGTGTGAATTCTCTGGTTAGTAGAAGTCATTCATGGGCTACTTTGGTTGATAATGAAGCATTATAAACCAGAGTATTGTGTCTTTTTAGAACAGAGCTTGTGTCTTTTTAAGTAATGTTGAACAGAATGGCATTATTTATGAAATCAACTTTTCAAGCTATAATAACTCAACATCATTCAGCATTTCTAAAGCCTGCTTTGTGCCATTAGTGTAGAGTCATAAATGCATCGTCTTACAGTCATATGCAGTGAGCAGACTATAACCATGCAGGTCCTCTGGGTCATGGTGTCAGCAGGGAGTCAGGGGAGAGCCAGTGGTACAGGTCTGTCCCAGACATGTCAAGCACAAGCCCTGTATAAGCCCTGTCATTACAGAAATAAGCACATGCAGCGTTGTCCAAGCCCATGGTGTGTGCACGGGCTGCTGTCCCTCCCTCATGTCACTGTGTTCACTTCAAATGAGTATGGGTGCACTTGTCAGTTGTGCTTTTAGTCTGATTTTGTTCATGCATAAGCTCTGATGAAATGTTAACTTGCAACCCATTCCAAATCACTTCTGCATTTTTACTGTTTAAAGAAGTTAAAGGTGTAAAGTGTGTTTGGGGCTGAACAATTTTGGACACATTTTGCAATTCATCCATACAATTTGTATGCTACTAACTGTAGGAATAATTGTTTGGGCAGTTAGATAATTGTGGCCATTGAAATTTAATTTGATTGATCTTGCAGCCGCAGTTGGGGGAAAAAGTGTGATAACTAATGTTAGAATAATAGTTGTATCAGTTGTAGTTCTTACTCTGAGCACACGTTTCTTTCAGTGGCACAGCAAGTCTACTGACAGCATGTTGTCCAGAATGAATTAAATGGGACACAGTGCTTTTGGGTGCACATCTATGTAGCATTAGCTTATATTGGTAGGGGTTTAACTTAGTCAACAGATGGAGCTTTAGATGCCCTGTTGGTTTCTTAAGTTCTGCACTCGCCCCACTGCTTTACCCCCTCCCTTTCTGATTGTACTTTTCTTCTCCTAAATTATTTTGCTAATATCTGTATTCTTCAACAGTAGCAGTTTCAGAAAAGCATGGAATATGGCTTTGTTTTATTGTGTGTTGAAAGTTCTTGCAGATATTTGGCATTGTGAAATGGGAGAAAAAGTTGTAAAGTAGCAGCTGGTGAGGAATTCCCCTCTTCATCTTTAGCCCTTAATACTGTGACGAGTCTCTATTTACTTAATGCACATGGCTAATCTCTGATAACTCTTTTGTGGGCTGTTTCTCCAGCTAGAGTAATGCAATCTTCACGTTACAGTTTTACAATTTGTAAAATCTATTTTACTAGTTGGAGCATTCAAAAAATCTGTACCTATGGCCATTGAATGACATGCTGCCACATTTTGCTATCCCTTATCTAAAAGACTTGTTTCACAGTGGAGGAAGAGGGAATTATCTTTTTAGGCATTCTTGACTTCAGTCTCATGACAGCTTACAAAGAATCCATTGATTTGCGTTGTTGCTCTCCTCATATCCAATGTCATGGGTCTGTGTTTTTAAGTGGTCACCTCCTATCTAGGCCTACATTCAAATGACAAAAATCAATCCCACCTCAAGCTATGGTTTTTCAGCAGTGCTCCAGCCAGTGCACCTGCTGAGGAGACCAGTGCAGAGCCAGAGGGGAGGCAGGTGCACAGTGCAGCGGCTTCATGTACCTGGTGTAGGGTATCTGGAAGTCTCCTTTTCCCCATTGTCAAAAAAGGGGGCATATCCCAAATGGGCGTGACTTTCCCAGTATTCCTGACAAGCATTATCATTAGATTTGCAATTTATGTTTTAATAGTAGGATACTGTTCAAAGTTCAATGACTGACGTTTGTATGCATCTAAACTACACATTGGGGGTCATGGAGTGTTACCTTTTGGGCGCATCCCTAATACACCCTTAGATGAGCTTTTCCGCCCTTTGCTGTGCTTTTATGTCTCCATTCGAGCAGATAAATGCCCAGATAGAAATCTCTTATCTACCTCAGTCCTTTGTATAAACTCGTGCTTAGGGTTAAGTGAAGCTCACATTAGAGTTATCTTGTGCTCAATTGTTTATTTTACCTTCTTTCAACAGTATAATCCTCCCTGTGAGGTCATTGAAGGGACCTTGTCATATATATACTTCAGAATGTTTGAGTTTGAGTTGAGTGTTTGAGTTTGTTGAGTTTGATCACTATGCATTTTCATTGGCTTCATAAATCATTGCCAAACTTTTCAAACAATGTTAAACTTTTCTACAGTTTGGAAAATCAACAGAAAGGACTATGAAAAGTGTATTTTTTGCGTGGCTGATGTAGGACCATAGACTGTATAAAAAAAGTGGACTAAGCGAGTGTGACGTCACTCATAGCGTTCAGCGCCGCTCAAATGAGGCTCATGATGCTAACGGTTACAGGAGCGAATCTGGAGCCGGGCTCTATGTTATGAATAGGATTTTTTTGACTAACAAAATAGCGGAAAAAAAATCAGGATCATGTAGACCGGGTTAATAAGAACATTTTAAGACCAAGATGAAGAAGATCACTACATCAGTTACAGAGAGGCGAGCGACAAGATCCTAATGTAAGTCAATGGGAGCCAGAGTCAGAAGGAGCCGGAAGAGCCTCCTGGAGCACTTCCTATTTGGCACGCGGCGACTAACGTGTTAGCTATGTCCATTCATATATACGGTCTATGTGTAGGACAAACCTTTCAGGCACACGTGCTCCACCTGCAGAACCTCTCAAAGCTACATTTGACTACAAGAGCAGATTCAGCAGGTTTCATTGTGTGAGTCGATGACCAGCTGGTCCCACATCCTGCCCCTTCCCCCACTGCCCCACCGGGACAGAGGGGGGTAAGAGCGTGCGCATGTGAAAGAGACACAGGAGAGATGCCCAGGAGCATGGGGGCCCTGGCACTTGAACAGGCCGGGTGAGACCCCACAGCCGAGCCTCACTGATCACTGCCTCACTGGGCTTCTGTTCAAGCGGCTGTACCAGATTGTTTTCATGTAATAAAGTCAAATTTGTATTGCCCCAGTACATGCCTGTAAGCAGCTCTGGTGGTCAATATGAGACCACTGTAGGTGGTCCTCATTTATAAAGCAGTGACTGAACTCCCCTTTAGCCCCTTAAAGCTCTGAAAAGTGCTCATAATCTCATTTCAATGATTACTCATTGGGCTACTAGGAATGCAACAGGAAAGTGAGGAATAACTGCTGCAAACAGTGTAAAATGAACAAATTTAGTTTTTCCCAATTTTAAGATGGTAAAAAATGGGTAAAGTGTCCTGTTAATGCTTCTTATCCATCCAGCAACAGCAGACATGAGACTGACATGGAGCGTCAGGTGGAGAGGCAGGAGTGGACACTGAGCAAATGGCCCATCCCTCAGAGACTTCACATACACAAGTTAAATCTGCACCCAACCCCCTTTAGCTCCAGCCTAAGTATGCTTACATGCAACGCTAAGAGCCCCAAACTGTGTGAAGCTTCCCAACTGGATTTCATTTGATGTTATTAGAAATGCACTGAAGAAATTCAAACTATTTGATTCTGAATTCTCTCCTATGGCTGCTTTAGTCTGGTCTGGTTATAGTGCTTGACAATAGGTTTTTGTGAAGAATAAAACACCAACTAGACCTGTCACAATAACTACTATATCATTTTGATGATCAGTGATGATGGAACAATTATTTTTGGGTCAGTTTTTGTCGTGGTTACTTTCTCTTTGTAGCAGTCGGACATTTTTAGTTATTCTCTTGCGATGTAATTATTGTATTGTATATTATAGGCCTGTCCTTGATTTTCTTTTTTCTTTTTCCCATGTATTCTGAGCAAATTTGCCTCAGCACACATATATTGTACAAGTAACTCTTCAGGTCAAAACAAGTCCTCTGCGCACTGTCTTTATCGATTTAAATGGCACTTTATTGTCTGATAATCAGGAATTTCACTGTTGCCATGCTTTTTTTTTGTAAAAGGCCTTTCTGGCCTCTGAAATTTGTGAAAAGCTCTTTTAAACACATTGTGGTGAATAATGAGGATGCTTGGGATGCATAAAGTAAGTGAGGAATGACTTTGGACCACTGCAGTTTAAAATGGACTAGTTCTGTTTTTCTAGTTCTAGCTCTTTTCTAGCTCGTTTTTAAGATCAGGATATTCAAGTTTTTCCCACCATGTCTAAACCAGCTTCTAATCAAGCTTCTGTGAGAAGAATTGGTACTTGAAATAATGAAAAATGAGATTTGGATAACATTTGCATAGAAAACCCTATCTCAGAGTGGGGAAGCTACTACAAAAAGAACTCAAATATTTTAATTTGCTCCCTGTGTTCAAGTTTTTGGTTGGCTAAAGGTAAACAAAGAGGCGAGGCTGCGGTGAATAATGTATGTGTGTGTTAGTGGCAGCAGCTGTGCTCCTGTGTCGCGGACAGTGGCTCCCTTTGCCTTATGTACACTGCACTGCGCACTGTCAACTGGTCAAGGTTAGCTCATCTCTCCTGCTCAAATGTATGCCTCAGTTTTTGAGCCAGAGGGTGGAAGGTCTATAAGCATTTTGGCAAGGTGAGGCTGTGACTTTTGAAACTTTGAAACAGAAAATGAAAGGAATACAGCATCAGGACGTGCCCTAGGAACCAAGCAGGTCATTCAGTAGTAGTTGTTATGCTTTGGATCTCACCGGTGAGCTACAGGGTCATCTTCAACCATATGTTTGCTCTGCTTGGGTAAACTGGCCTTTCATGGCGTTCATAACCTTTTGCATCTGAGTGTCCAAAGCTAACAGAAATGTACAGTAGAACATTCAATTGGGAATTAGAATTTCAGTCTAACATTTACGAGCAAACTCCACTTTGGCTGTTGTTGAAAACGCTTTGCATTGCTTGAAATTATAATATTGATTTATTTTATTTTTTTTATTGCATGGCAAGTCCAGTTTTCTGTACTGAGAGATATCAGTCTGGCCACCAGTCAGACTGCATTTGTTTATTTCACTGACACATGAACTCATTGGTCACCCATGATTTACAACAAAATGAGATTTGTCGCACCCCAGATTAACAGAGTTTGATTCCACAGAAATCTGCAATGTTTCTCAGTCCCCTCTGCCCTGTGATTTTATTTTTTATTTTTTGTTTCGTAAGCAGCCATATTTGCTCTGATACCAATGGACCGTGCATGTCCTTGATCAGCTAATCCACCAGACCAGACTCTCATCTTCATAACGTATTAAAGAAGTGTTTATTCTCGATTCCAGGCCATTTGTTGTTATTATTATTTGTTATTGTGAACTTGCCAGGTTATGCAGAGGTTTTTTTTTTTAACTAAAATATATTTAGTTTGTTCTGTCCGGGGTACATCTTCTTATCCTACTGTATCCCCTCCCAGTCACACTTTAGCCGTTTTGAGGCTAAGCTGCATGGTGCTGATGCCCCTGTGGGCGCATAGGTCATCCAGGATGGCATTAAACCCAACCACAAACAAGTGTTGCCCTTTATCTGCTGGCCCCACACAACCATCACCAGCTCCAGTCTGTGCCTATGAAACCTGAGCTCTCATTCAGCCTGTGCACACTGCACCAGGGATTTAAAGGTGCTGCTATCACCTATGCTCCACACATCCATCTAATGAAGTGCTCATTCTGAAATCACTGCTTTTGTGTTGGCTTCCAGGTGTCCAGTATTTTGTTTGATGTGTTTAGTTTGCCTGATTTAGGACAAAATTGTGGATGTTGTGTATCTTGATTAATTTCCATGGGAGTGTCCAGATTGTAGGAAGTTGTAACTCATCAAGTGTACCAAAACAATACTGTCTTGTGAGGTCAACTGCTATTTGTTTTACAGGAAAATAATCATTAGGTCTGAAAACTTTAAAGAATATTGTACTTATTTGTAACAATAGCAGCAGCATGCATATTCCTATAAAAATCTATGAAGGATGTCATTGTACTGTTTGTTTACATTACCAAATTAGACCATGTAAAGGAAGCACTGACCCTAACCCTGCTCGAGGTTTAGCGGCCTTCTGTTGTTGACTGTTGTCCCTCCTACATAATTTTAATTAGAAATTGTATGTTAAAAGGTTAAACCTTTTGAGCTTTAAGTGTCCTTTAATTTTGTTTGTCTTAACATATTGAAAGAAGTAGGAATTAAACCACAAGTCTTGGTGTCAGCGGGTGAACGTTCTACTACTACTGCTTCTAAAGCAATGTACCCTCACCTCTACTACGAGCGTTACGTGTCTCCACAATGCACGCCTAATATGTAGTCATTCCTGAAGCCTTTTCCTCTGCCCATAATGTGTGCTGAAATGCCTGTGTCACAACACAAGAGCAGATCCTGACCACTCAATGAGCAAGTGTTAATTACTGCAGCATTGTATCAAAAGGTCAGATATTTTAAGTTGAAGCTGCTGCCGTTTACAATGCCTTCTTTTGTGTCAGTTCTCTGTGGCTGATTGTCCCTCCAGGTAATGTTCGAACTATATTTTTGGCAAACATTTTTTTTTCCTAGAATGCACTTCAGTTGTTTGGTATATTGGCTTGGAGTTGAACTCCTTTAAGGAAAAAAAAATCCAACAAGCACTGCTTTTTACTATTCTAAGTTTTCATTTTAAAAACATTCAGGAGCAGTAACAGTGACTGAAATATGGACTACTAAACTAATACAAGAATTGCATGTATTTCAGAACATGTTTGCACAGATTTCAACTAGAGGGTTAGCAGCTTATATTCTAAGACCAGATATTTTGTTATTGCTATGCCCACAATGTCCCACAGAGCGGCATTATACTGAATGCAGTTATGCAATTGTGAGTTTTTGTTATGAAATGTAAAACATGCATTCTTACGGTGAAAGCTGGGGTTGCAACTCCACAGATGTGACCTGTACTTGACTTTGTAGTTTTAATTGATTGAAATGTTTCTTAATGCATCTTGCAGTCTTTGCAATTTGTTAGTTGGACCATTCAAAGTCGAGTTTGTTTTTTTTTGTGATGCATTAAACCTTTTGTGTAATACCTAGAATTTCCACCTAGACAAGTCATACAGGCTGCTAATGAAGTCACTACGTCTCAGCTCGAGTTTGCTGGAGTGTGTGACACACGAGGAAATGCGGGTATGTGTGGAATCTCCTGGAGTTTGCCCTTCCCTCCACATGCACAGCGCTCCCCCTGTCTGCTGTACACTTGAACTCAGCCCCAAGCCCCTGCACAGCCGCACAGCACTGAGGCAGCACTTCTGTAGATATATGCTCCTCTCTCCAGACAGGCCGCTGAGGAGTGTCTGTTAAATACCAATCATTCTCCCAAAGTGCCACAGTTTTAATTAAGTGTGAGATCATGTGGGACTGGACAGTAAAGTAGTTATACACGAAAGAGTTCAGTTTTGAAATTACTATGAAATGACCGTGAGAACTGGCATTAAATGGCCTTGTTTTCTTGTACCTACCAAGTAAATGGAAAAAATGGAATTGAATCTACACTAATATGTAGTAATAAACCATATAACAGAAGAATAGAATTCTGTCCTGCACCTCAATTTGAAACTACAAGGATTGCCCCTGTTGTTAAATGTTATTTTTGGGTATTGTATCTTTTGCGTTCCCATGTCATTCCAGTTTGGCCTTAGTGTATCAGATTTGTCTTTTTGACCAGACTTAATGAATGATATGACTTTAAATCCCAGATAAATAGATTGTTAAGTGGTAAGGTAAATTATACTGAAGTTTAAAATTATCATTAATTTGGTTTGTACCATTGATTTTTATTTTATTTTTTTAATTTCTTTAGTATCAGTATTGAGAATTAGCGGTTATCAATCTGCATCAAACCATCCCAACTCAAAATGTATACTTTTTATTTATTTATTGTCCATTTGCATATTTGCTTGAGGTTGTGATATTAGCGTTAGCTGTCAGCTGAGGTCAAAGACAAGTGCACATGAGATGAGTTGAAAGGTGCATTAGCTGCTCCACACTCTCCATTAGGGCCTGCAGGCTTAGGGTTCATATTGTGGTGGCTCCTGGACTGGATCCTGCTGGAGTCAGGTGGGAAGACTGTTATTAGGCTGTCTCTGTGACTTATTAGTGGGCTTTGTGCAGCCACGTGAAGCGCTGAATCCTTTATGTTGTGAAACCCTATGTTGGAGATAAAATACTGTCTGAAATGTTAAGCTTGCCAACCTAATATTTATCTAGACATTAAAGATGTGGCGTGAAATTGGATACGACATCATAGATTAATGGGTTTTCACAAAGGATGACCAAAGCCGGATTAAGCTATTCTACATGTCAACATTACATTCAACCTTCACAATTTCATTGCAAGATCAGGTTCATTTGTAACACAGCGAAGAAAAAATGTTCTATTGATACTTTGCAGTGAAATCACGCTGGGGGTGTTCTATCATGCATTTCTATTGGAAGAATGTTCAGCAGTTTCCATGGCATCATAATGCACACATTAGCAAACACAGACAAAAACATTTTAAGATCGTATGAAAACTCAAGAAAAATTTATGCAACACAATTTTAGGAGCCTGTGATCAATACATCTTGTTCCTTTTTATTTGTTTAATTTTTAACTTTTAAAGTTTGAGTAAAAGAAAAACTCTAGGCTAATACTAGCTAGCTTGCAACTGTAATTTTATGTCTGAGAGACTGGTTCAATAGCACAAATCTTCTCACCTCTTATAGTTCCAGCCAAATCTGCGCTTTCTAGTCAGATTTGGTTAAAAATAAAGATCAGATTAAAGTCTAACTTAAGTTTCTCACAGAGTAGTGCTTTCGGTTAGCTTTATATCCCCAGGGAATGTTGATGAGTTGGTGACCAGCTGCAAAGTATCAATTAGGTGCAAAAAATGGATGCTTTCTAACATCTTATGTAATATACCATAGCAGCTTCTAAAAAGCATTTATAGTTGCAGTTATTTTAACACAAAAAGGGATTAGAAGGCATTATTCAAAGTTGCAGTATGTAACTTTTTCTGAGGTTTTTTCTGAGTTGTCTCCATGGAGATCTTATTGTTTTGCCTGAAATGTTCTAGAGTATGGCATCAAACGTAATTTATTCAATTAAACATATTGCTGAACTATAAATTGAAAACAAAGCATTTTTACAGTGGAGTCACCTCTCCTCAGATCTGACCTGTAACTTGTCCTGGTCATCAGCTTGTCTAAATACAGATGGATACTTTTAGTGTCACATTGTGAAAAATTTACGGCAAAGTAATGTCCTCATGGAGACGAGCAGAAAACTTACATAGTTTGCATTGTGGTGGTCAGAGAGCAGATAAATGCATGTTGTCCTATTGTCAGCTCTGCATCACTAGGTAGGTTGCAGTCTTTCATTCATGCTCTGGTCGCCACGGTGATCTGTCTCCTAGGGCCAGTGGTTCTCTGGGGATGTGGGGGGTTACTGTGTTGTCAAGGAACATCTATGGGCTTCCCTCTTCACAAACACTCTCTAATGTGTGTCGAGAAATGGACCCTGGACACCATATAGCTCACATCCACTCACAGCAGCCTTGGCCTCTGCCCAAGCTAAAGCAGTCACCAAGCAGAGCGGGAGCGGGGGTGTTTTCAAAGACGTACTGTGTCCTTGGGCTCTGGAAATGCTATAACGGCGAAGCAAAGATAATTAATAGCCACACACAGAAAGTGGGGCAGTTGTTTTTCCACAGGGACAGAACTACAGAGATGACTTTGTCCTGATCTTGTGTGAATTTAACGTATGGCGTATTGAGACAACACATAACTTGGAAGTGGGACTAAACACCAAAACTTCATCCACAACCGCATTTTAAATAGAACTTAACTGAGCAGTACCTGGAGGACTAAAGGGTAGAGTGAGGGGAAAAGGGAGTCTTGTGTGATGTCACATAGTACAGACTGCAGACAGCGCACATCCTTTCGCTGTTTTGACCATAAAGCTGCTAATTTACCTTGCTTACCCTAAAATTGCCAAAAAAGGACAGTAGACAATTATTAAAACGCCAGGCACTTTTTTGTAACAAGAAGTTGAAGTAGTTTCGCTTAAATATTTGATGTCTTCTATAATGAAACGTCTATATACAAGATGACGTCAGATGGTGCACTGCACACTGAAGCAAGTGAAACTCCAGCTGCAAGTCATTTCAAAGTAATTATCTCAAACTATCTAAAACTTGAGTCTGGCTAAGGTAAATTAACTTTAAAAACACAGAGGAGCTTCATGGATTATATGAGATGACATACAAGAGAAGCAAGTATTATGCAATTAACTCACTGTAGCGCAAGATTGACATGTTTTGTGGTCAAACCCACACTATTACAGCTTTTCCTTTGAGCACTTTTCAATGGTCTAGGAGGTTTCAGTTTACGTTCTTATTGTGTAGAAAAGCCTTCGAACAATTGTGCTCTAGTATATTTCCGTGCTGGCTTAGAAAAGTCTCTGAGAAATGTACAGAGGAAATTGAGATAGTTTAAAAGCTGAGATTGATAAATGCTTCTGGTCACATGATCTTGGGCAGGATGGCACAGACTGGACACACAATGATTCAATTGTACAGCAACCTGCACTGCTTTATCTGGTGGAATGTACTACCTCGTGTACTCAGATGTTTTCATTACAGTGAAATCGGGTGGGTTTAGTTAGTGCTTGTTAGGGTATATCTTTTAAATACAAGCTCAGTATAGTTTGTTTTGGCGGTGATACATTGGTCATTTGTGTATTTTCCTCTAGCTCTAGTTGCAATGTGTGCAGTACAGAATAGTCTTGAGCCTGTGATGCCAGAGCAGTGGTTTTTTTGCTCGTCCCCTGCAGGATGGCCTCTGTGTGGGACAAATGGAGCTATGCCAGTGGGGCAGCACATACCGGAACCAGGCCGTCCAGGAAAGAGCCAGTGTCCTATGTGCTCCAAACACAAATGCTTTGCTTTGGGCTCATTGTGGGTCAGAGAGGCGTGTTCCTGTGTGTGACTGCATCACTGGAGAATTTACTAAACTGCACAGTCTGGATGTGAGCACAGCTCCATTATTCTATTGGATAAACACTGTCAGCAACTGTGTGTAGGCCTGTTTCCTCACTGTCAGGGTGCTTTCAGGTTTGCACTTTTATTCCTCTCTTTTAGAGTGGGTCTGGCCTTCACTACAAAATCTTTGGTACTGGCACTCATGTACCATACCCACGCTCTCTCCAGTGACCATGTAGGCTGTTAGTAGTAACACCATTTTAAATGAAGTGATTGCTGTAGTCAGGTACAAAATACAGATGGAAAGTGGCATAGTAAAGTCAATCACGCTGGGTTTGTTGCTCTGGCTGCTGCTTTGACTACATTTTGCATATTCAAACGTGACATGGCCTTGTACCATTTACTGTGCACACAACTGCTCTTCTATCAGTGCTGGTGTTAGCAAAGCAGTGATTAGCCCACCATTGTGGCAGTATTACTCCTGTCTATTTTTAAAATCCCAATAGGAAGTGGCTTTACAGCAGTAAGAACCAGTCTCACTTTTAGGATAACATACATTTTGTGAATCTTCTTAAAAAGTTGGGTGTAGTGTGTTCAATCTTATCTTCTTGATTAAACTTTGGATTTGTGTTCCTTACCAACCCTGTAAAGAAAACATGAGTCAGTTCTGAAATGATAAGCACTATGTTTTAAATAGAAGTTGACACAAATGTAAAAGTACTATGGCCTAATCTCTCTTAAGCATCTGTCACATACTGTGTGCATTTGTAAGGGCCTTCACCTCCCAGTGCCATGTGCACCTGTCTGCTCTCAATCTTCCAGCCATCTGTAGCCTACACCTCATCTGTAGCACCACAAACACAAACCCACAGCTTAGCCCTGGTACAGATCTGAAATGCTGAAGTCATCCTAAGATTGCATGGGCTTCTCTTTGATGTACTGGGTAAAGCTACTGTTGTGATGGTTGTTTATTAACCACATGTAATCTTTGAACATAGCTCAGTGAGAGCATGAGCTTGTGTTTCATACATATGTATATCAATACTAATGCATTCTGTCCAATACTATATTTTCTTTAATTGACTCAGGAATGATCACAGCCTTGTTAATGAATTGCAGAACTTAACACCAATAAATGAAAACTTTACATTTGAAAGATATAAATTTCTTTTGAATTATCAATATTTCATTTCCTGCCCCAGAGCAGTTCTGTCTCTTGCACTAGCCTATTTTGTTCCTTTTTAATCTGCTCCTTCTGTCTGATTGTGTGGTTGTTGTAGTTAAAGGTTGCTAATGCTTCGCTTGGCTGCTCTTGCACTGGGCTGTTTGCAGTGTGCACAGATCAAAGTGTATGTGTGGCAGGTGGGAGCAGACAGGAGTTACCCTGTCTGTCAGTCAGGCGCTCTGTGTGGCCTGTGCGCCTGCAGGACACCCGTCATCACCCGCACTACTAGTACCTCTCAGACCACTACAAATGAATGACTGTGTTTACCACTCTACACATTAAATTTAATAGCCACAACAACATAATTACAATGTCTTACACTTGAACAGTGTTATGAAATGCTAGTCAAGTGCTGTTACTCTTACATGTAAGTAGCTAAGCAGTACCTGGGCAAAAGTAAAAGGAATTTGATTTTTTAAAAAAAAAAAAAAAAAAAAAAAGGAAACAAATTTTTTTTTACTACAGCTACCATTAAAAACAATTAGACATGGGCAAAATTCATTTCTTATAATCTTAATCAAACTTTGATGATTCCATCTTTGTCCTTTTGTAAATTCATATCTTATTTATAACTGCTATATCTATTGTTCTTGAATAGGATTTAATGGTCAGTTAAACATGACTGCAGCCCATGTCCTCATTCGTTCCATGTCCCTCCCTGTACACTGTTGGAATCCTTTGTCCTGTTGATCTTTAATTAATAATTGGCCACTGGTCCCTTTCTCTCCAAGTGTCTTCTCTTTTAGGATCACTCTGATCCCAATCCTTCCCAGTCGTTCCTGTCTTTTGTTGTCCGTTGCTATTGTGTGGCTCATCCTCCTATTTGGCGACCGGGCTCTGGCTCTGTCTTCTAGGGGGAATCACAAAGGAGAAGTCCCCAGGTCGGGCAGCAGGGAGGAGGGGGACTGCCTGGGATTGACAGCTCAGTGTGGGGCTGCCCGCTTGGCCTTTGTCCCTCTGCCAAAGAAAATGGAGGGAACCTAAAGCTATGGAGGAGGAGTGAAAGGAGGCTATAGAAAGCGGTTATTTGTAATTTCAAGAATTGACTGTTCATTTTTCAGAACGATGACCAGATGTTGACACAGGAGCTTTCCACAGAATCCAAAAAGTTGTATCTATGTTTGATTTTGATTTGTCATGTTTTTTATTTTTTTTTGTCATGTGACCGGCCCCATTTAGTTGAATTAGCCAGACTTCAACCACCATTGTATGTTGTTTAGCTAAGGGCTAATGCTAATGCGCAGGAGAAAAGCCTCTTTTATTAATCCTAATACAATAGTTTTATTTGTACAAACTAACAAAAGTGTGTGTGTGTGTGTGTG
>JACN01123320.1:0-32503 GCA_000787155.1 Scartelaos histophorus | reverse complement strand
TTTTTTTTTTTAATCTCCTTGTCTTCTCCCTACCTCATGACCTGACGTGACACCTGCTTGTTTGAATGGAAAGTCCATACTGTGGAACATTCTAGTTGCATAGTTCATCTTAAAGAAAGCAGAGCACAATATCCAACCCCACACTGTAAAAGTGTCCCAGCAGGAGTGAGCCCATAGACATGTGCACTGTTCTGATCCAGTGTTAAAGCCTCTTTACAGGGGGACAGTATTTTCAGTGAGGATGTGAGAGAGTTTCACCTGCAGCGTGGCATTACTCAGCTGTGGCAGGGCAGAAATGTGATGTCTGCAGGGGCGAGCGAGAGCATGGTGACCCAGTAGAGAGAGAGAGGGATGAACATGAGGAGCTCCCTCAGGTCTGCCCCGGGTCAGTGTTCTGCTATCACAAGTGTCCCCTGTCCTCACGGCTCTGCATGTGTTTGGACAACAGCTGGAGGAGAAACAGGAGGAGAGAGGCCACAGCAACTACACATCTTATTCAACTAAAGAAATATCATAAATATCATAAATATCAAACTACACAGTCCCCAGTCTTGTCTGTGATTGGTTAAACATAAAACGATGTGGTTTTAGTTCTGTCTTTCTCCAACCTCTTGATTTGGGGTTTTTCGAAGACATCACAAAATATTTAATGCAGATGGGGATGTGATATTGTTGAAATACAGACTTTTGCTGAAATACATTACATTTTAGATTATAATCACAAATAAAAACGATTACCTTTTGGATATTTCATCATATCATATCATGCAATCTATAGACTAAACTGACTCTTGCTCCTCCATCTGAAAATTGAATCTGAAAACCCAAAATACTAAGAAGTGTGATTTGGTGGCGCTTGCTCTGCTGCATTCTGATGTTGCTGATCAGTGCTTTGTTCTATTGCAGGTGCTTAATTGCCTTAAGGGGGCTAATGCTGGAGCACTTAACAATACATTTCCTGGGACATACCCTCTGGTGGTGCAGTTCTGTCATGGCAGATCTTCTTTCGGCTAATTTAGAGGTGACCTGAAGCAGACCAACGTTAATTTAACTGTGAATCAGGAAATAAGACTGTACTGCTCAGCGTTGTTGTTAACTGTTACTGCTGATCCATATATGACTTTATCCTACATTTATACTATTACATTTATCCTATGAAGCTATGGAGATAAGCACAATCTCCTTGTATTGAATCTTAATATTGATTTTTGTTTTGCATGATTTTACAGACTTGAAAGGGCAATAGCTAAATATTTTCAATTTCAAAATCATTGTTTTGTCTGATTACATTTGAAACTGATTCCACTCCTGTATAAATGAGGGTTACATTGACAACACAACCAAATACTTTGAATAAAATAGGTGATAATATCCTTTCTGGGCTCTATGGGTTAACGCTACCAAACATCTTCACAGGTAAAGTTCTATAGGGTTAACCAGGCTCACCATTTCTCTGAACGATAATCCTGTTTATTTAATCTGGAGGAGCTCATAAAGTCTGTGTTTGACTGCTGGAGGTAAGTGAGCTGTCAATCATCTGCCTGTCACTGCCGTCCTAAACAGAGTTATTGAGCCTATTATTTTAAAGCTATACATGGAAAATAGAACGCTATTGATTGCCTTGTGTTCCACCTTTAAGGGATTCACAAATACTTTTCTAGTTTAATTTTGTGGGGCCTTCTGGTGAAAATGATTGATGCCAGTCATTGTCCACAGCACCATTTCTCTGCTCTAAATAAAGCTGAAGGATAAATCCAGTGGCTAAGCCTGTCTCTCACTGGGCTGACCTTTTGATAAGACCATCCCTCACATTCATGGCAGTGCGGAGATGCTTTATTGCCACAACCTAGAAATGGTTTGTGTTGACATCAGATCATTTACAAGCTTCTCCCCGAGTGCTGAAGGCTTAACACCTCGAGATGTGCCAGATTATCCTTGGAGTAAAATCACTTCTAGCCGCTGCGCCCAAGATTATATTGTTATCTAGAGGGAAGTGTCGGAGATAGATTAGCCGTAAAAAGTTGAATAAAAAGCACTAAAAGTTCTTTTCCCTTTCTTTCACTGCTCCCCTATGAACTGTTTTATTTTATGGTGGTTTTACGTCCCTCCACTGGTTTAGTTCAACTGTTGAGCGTCAGTCCTTCTATGACACAGGTCAGGGCTGTGTGCGGGGTCTGTGCTGTGGAGGGGACTCCAGCAGTAGGATATATAAAATTAATGAGGAGTTTCTCATGTGTGCTGGAGCTATAGTTATCTGTGGGCTCTTGTTTGGCTCAGTGATCTTCCTCACACACATCTCTTCTTCACCATGACTTTCTCTGGACTACAAGCCACCACAGCGATAAGCGCTCCAATCGGACCAGTGCAGCAGTGGAAACTGTGAGGTATAGTGTTGGGCACAGCCATCTGGCTAAGTCGTCACTGTCCCTGCTCTACTGAGCACAAAGCTGCAGCCACCTGCCTGGGCCGCCACGCTCGCCAGAACAAGGCGACAAGTACCAGGATGTAAGAGGAGATAATGTGTGCTCACATATCAGCCACGAAGAGCCCAGACAGGAACACAGCACTCCTCTGAGAGGCTGCACTGCTCTGTGGGGTATTGAATATTACAATAACATTTTCTATTTTTTATTTTCTGTTAAAGGATATGCAGATTCTTTTTCTACTTATCGACTGAGGCTGGAGCAAGGTCATCCGCAAATGCTTTTGCGACAACATTCTCCCAGTGAATATTGGATTTTATCAGTCTCTATCAGAGAACCATTTGGCTTGAAAGGGGAAAGCATTTAACAGTTAGTAAGATACACCGCTCTGAGGCAGTGTTCTGCCAATGGCCAAACCTCAGACATCTTTACGTCCTGTATCAAGTCTCCATACTGTAGCAGGTAGTTGGCAGCAGCTGAAGCACATTCTGCTGCAGTTTAAAGCTCTATCTCACCTTCTCCCACGTCTGCTGTCAGAGCTCACTGCCAATTCTCCCTGACATACACACGACTCACCAGGGATGCCCGGGGAGCCCACTTCCATCCAAGCTGTCAGCGCTGAATATAAGGCAAGGGCCGCAGAGACAGGAGAGAGAGCTCAGATCAGGGCTCAGGGATAAGCACAGCACAGCCATTACACCATCAGAATTAAATGATAAGATTCCAATTACCGGCTCATTTAAGAGCACTGGGCAAATAGGAGCACTGGAGGATGGGGGACTGGAGGGGGAATCATCTTTTTTCAGGTAAATAGATTATATAAAACAAATTAAGCCATTAACCACATAATATAATTTCAAAGGTAGAAATATTAACACACATTCAAGCCAGACCAAATGACCAATTAACACTGAAACCAGCAAGTTTATAAAAAGTGTTGATGTTGAAAATCTGAATTAAAAAGTGGATATAAAACTTGTTTACTCCCTATAAAAATCACTGCACTGGGACAACTTGATGTTGTGCAACTGGAATGGAGCGAAAAAGTAGTAAACCCATTATTCAGATTTGTTTGGTATAATTACTATAAATTTACGACCAGAAAAGTGCTGCTATTAACAGAAATTATAAGTTAAAGACCATCATTTTGTGACGTTACCAGCAGGGGGTCTTGTCCTCCAATTAATGCAGCATGTCCCAGTACTACAAACCAGATCCACTTGCAGCACTGCTCTATTATTCAACATAGCCAGGGGTGAGGGAGGAAGTCTGCGGTCTGGAGTCACCTTTCGCTGCCCCTAACCAGATAGAAAAAGATGAGAAAGCATGGAAATGAGGAATGCATTGTGGCTAACAGGGAAAGGCTTGAATGGCGATGTGGTCAAACGCTAAAGGAGAGCATCTGACCCAAAACCACGATGGGGTGAGCAGGAAGTCCGCATCACGCTGTCATCGCACTGCTCGGGCTGAAAACCTAATCAGAAAAAAAACCAAACGTGATTGTGATTCTTGTGCAGTAAAAGACGCCACACTACACCTTTTTGCCCCTTTGCTCTTTTATTGTTTGAAACCCCTTCCTAGAATACAACATCTTCAATTCATTCATGAGACACACAGTTTTCCTACAAATACAATGGTCAAAAAACACAGTAGTCGTGTACCATTGGTTGAACATTATACAAGAAAAACTGAACTGAAATAATGTACAATGCTGTCAAATGGTAGTAGAAAATCATGAAATGCAGAGGATTTGTAAAAACAACAAAGTGAAATGCAAAACAGACAATGGGATCATACATGCCGTGTTTACCAGGAGCACAGACAGGGAGATGTTAAAGAATCTGGCAACAAACGCACAAAATGTCATTTACATTACATTCAGCTTGGTGAATATGACGTGGTTACTTATTCTTACTCTGGGTAAACATATAGCATATTATTCACATAGTGTTCACTTTACATATGATACATCTCTATATACATAACCCTTTCTGTCAGCCAGACTCCAGGCACTTTCTCTGGTACATTGCAATCTATAGCAGCTCTGACCAAGTCCTTTGTTCTCTACTCAGACAAACACTGAAGATTCAGTGTAGAATACTCAGCAGTGGGCATATTCTTTTCTTTTATGGTGTTGTCCTTGTGTAGGTCCAGAAGAATGCCCAAAGAATAGAGCAGGTTACCAAGAGTTGCTCTATCAATCATTTTCGACATTTAGAATCATTTTGCCAAACAGTGAAAGCCTCACATCTACGCTGAAAATCAATGAGGCAAACACCAATAACCTGTCGATTTGTACTGTGCCATGACCAACTGACCATGACTAATGCCTAATATGCAAAATCAGAGTAGAAGAGAACACCCAAAAAGTGCTGCTGTCTCGACTGCTTACCCAAAACATCACAATGTTGCCTTCGTCAAACTCTCTTAAATCAGTAATTTTTCTTGTTATTTAAATGTAATAAACTGTATTTATTTAAACTTTAATTTCAAGTTATTATTCTTTTTTATTTTGTCAAATATATTCCACTCTCTAAGTGGCAAAATAAAGAGATCATCTGTTTTATAGATTTCAGTGGTCATAATGCTTTGTCTGGGAAAAGATATACATTTATCATTTTGTATGAGGTCATTTTAAAGCAACTGTAAATGTAAAAATATGGAATTATTAATTAATGTTAATGCCCATTTTACATGAATATAATTGTCTTTTTATACATCACTTACAGCAACAGCAAAACCGATCATTTAAAACTTGAAATATCATAAAACTTGAAGCTGTCATAAGATTTAACAGGGGGAACAGCATCTTTATATGAAACAATGTAAAACAGAGTTAACCCTGTGGCGTTTGATTGGTTCAGACACTTATCACATTGTGCACACCACTTTGATGGCATGTTGGTGACAGCTCCCCCTGGCCCTAACATTAAACACACAAAAACAACCACAACAGCCTGTACTTCACATACTGTGTGTTTGGAGGCAAATATTCAGATGAACAAAGTAACAAAAGGATTCAAGTCAAGCCTTTGGGATTGGCACTGTGACAAAATGGGACCAGAAATCTCCAGTGGTGGTCCAGGCCTGGTTCCATCCACCTACAGCACAAGTGGTAATCTTCTATAGCACAAACATCAGAAAATACAACACATTTGCACCACTGTACAGCCTGTGTCTGCCTGTAGGCTTATTAAACACGAGGATGTGGAGATCAGAGAATAAGGCAGTTCATGGTATGGGAGAGGAGTGCTGCTAATAACCACAGTGGCCTCCGCAGCGCTCTGGGACACAGGAAAACGCCTCCCATGTAAAGATAATACTGCTGAAACTCTGAAATTTCATCCATCTCCCTCGCCACTTCAATGAAACGATGAAACACGGCCAAGGTGACCCATCTTCACAAGAGACAGGTCTGTTTTGTAGTTTACAATATTGTTTTGCTGCTACGAAACCTTAACACAAAAAATAGTCTGGAGGCAAAACGGACCCAAAAAAGCACAAAATATCAAACGAGGAGCACGTCAGTGACAAGAGGAAATCACAGCTGCACATTAAAGGTTAAAAGTTGAAACCTTAAGCGTGTTTTTCCTCGACTCTCAGCTCGTGGCTACAGTCTTTTCAATAGAAAGTCTCCGGTTCAGAACATGAAAGTGGCAAGGTCACTGGGCAGCCTTAACTCAAATCTCCTGGATGAAGAACTCCTCCGCTGTGGTAAACATTTAGTTGCTATCTTGCTTCAAAGCAGTCCAGGTATTCCTGGACGAGGTCATAACAGAATCGATACTGGTCCTATGAAAAGTACAATATGTATTCAGCAAAAACATTCATTTTACAGCAGATATTTATTGATTGATGTCTGTTCTCACCAGAGACTCGACCATGTTGGGTTTACAGTTACGTAGAGTTTTAACAGCATAAAAGATGTCAACCATGTTCTGATACTGGCTCATCTCCAGGACGATGTTACAGGCACAGAACACGCCACTGCGACCACCGCCATTTCTATCAAAACAAACACAGATGCCATGTCTTTATGAAATCAGAAAAAAAGGTTTTGCCATCATCATAAAATGTATTAAGAAGACATCTAGGAGATCCTTTCCAGGCTGTTTTACATGGAATGTTTATCATTTTGGCATGTATGGTATAATTCATACTTATATAGATTTTTATTAAGTACAAGAAATTTTGATTAAGAACAGTTACAATAGTGTCACAATGTAGTAAATCCACATAAAAAGCTACAAAATCTGAAAATTTGTTGTTTCATATTGTATGCATTACACATCCAGAGTTGATTAAATAGCTTTTGCAAAATGAAACATGAACAAATATAAAGCAAACAAATATAAGATTTGTGGGCCTTGTCTTGCCTTCTGTAATATTCATCTGGTCTTCAGCGAGTCTATGTGCTTCAGCACAAATCCCATCACATTACATGTCAAGCAGAGATTCACCTACACATGCTCTGTGCAAATTTGAAAATGCAAATTTACTTCTGCCATGTAGAGATAGGCCTCCTAATACACAGGTGTGGATTATGAATGCATAAGAGTGCAGGGTCTTTAATGTGTAGACATATCATGAATAATCAAACTGAGGCAACCACAGCAACAAAACCTGAACGAAAATATAACAAAACAAGAAAGTTGATGTGAGAAAGTAGGAAATAAGCCCATGCTGTGTCATGACATCAAATATTGTTCCAGTCTTCATAAATGAAACAAAATATCAATAAACTGGAGGAGGACAATCCACTTCCTGTCTCCAGAGACTAACCCAGTGAAGGTGGGCACAGGCCTCTGCAGCCAATACAAGCGATATTAAGGCAATCAATCGTTGTCAGTGCACTGGCAGCCCTGGATTTACTGTAGTGGGAACCCGCACATTCTGTATTAAGCCATAATTGATTTGATCTCCATAATCTCTTTCCTGGTTGTCGTGGGTAACACTGTGTGACAGCGCTGAGTGATGTGCTTTTGGGTGGAGGCGCAGGCTGAATGTGCGATGCTTTGGCAATGAGATGGACAGCCCATTCATATTCATCAGCCGACGTGTGCTCTGGGGGCTTAGGACAACAGACAAGAGAGGGCACCCAGGCATCTGCACACTGCACCACACTGCACCACACCACACAACTGCTCACCTCCAAAAATAATATTAGATAGCCAGCAGAAGGACTTTGGGCTGTACTTTATCACAGCAAATCGACACAAGACAAGGATAAACCTGGAGTCTAGCATTTTTATAAGTAAACACTCCTTTATTATAAAAGTCTAGGATGCCTACATAAAGAGGTGAGCTTTAATTGTGTTTCGATTTGAACAGAGTAATAGATGGTGTGGAGGCCTATGTGTTATGCCAATACAGTTTATCAGTAAGAACAAGACTCACTGTAATCAAATTATAATCACAATTTGAATGGTTGCAGTTGAAAAAAATGCAAATTGTACAATTAATTGAGTTTTATTATGTATAAACTTGCTAACCCTGCAGTACAAACCTGTTGTAAAAAGCATGGGATCCCTGTATTAGCATAGCATAATTCATATTACAGTCAGAACTCAAATGTTAATACTCCCAGATGGGTTTAAATGAACAGAATTCTGATTTCATTACATGAATGGAAAAATCTAATCACATAACGATACTGCAGAAAAAAATGAATTATATTCAAAACAGTCCTAAATGATGTGCGGATTACTCACAGACAGTGGACCACCGTGCGGCCCTCGCCACAGTCCCTTTGCCACTTGTGCACTTGTGCCAGGAGGTTGAGGAAGGCCTTCTTGGAGTCAGGGACGTCTCTGTACGCAGACCAGCGCAGGAACTGGAACTGACACACCACCAGCTGCCCCTCCTGAAGCTTCAGCACCAGAAACAGTTCATGTCAGAAGATTCTATTCTTACTCTGTTTACACTTGTGACCCGTCTTCTGCACTTGGAGCAATGCATCCATTACAGTTTTATGAAGTCTGAAGCAGATTTTGGTCACCTTGAGTGTAAAGGGCCCTCTGACATTGATGATGAGTACTGACATTTAAAGATGTCAACTGAAACCCTTGTAAAATTAATAAGCCATTATTCATTAACATATTATACCACTTCTAAAATGTTCTTTATCTCACTGATGCCACCTGCTTGTTTTCAGAGATTGTCCTCATTTCTTTAACAAACTCCTTAAAAAGCAGCTGATTCCACAAGACAAGTAACAGGTCACAATGTGCAGAGGTGGCCCAGTTTACAGTGACACACACACAAAGGTACAGTTAAATACTAGTTCAGTTGTGCCTCCTTTCTGAATTGTAATCAAAAACTAAATAATTCGCTGTCATGTCCCTGAGCCCTTAGTTGGGAAACACTGTTCCACTACACCAGTGACATTTGAGCTTGTGTTTATAGGTTTGTTGATGGCGGTTAACGCCCCTGCGAGTGCTCTCCTGCTGCACACTGTCTGTGAGATGTACGAGTGTGAGCTGTGCGCCCAAGCGATCCCTGTGTGTTCATAACCTTGTCCTGTAGAAGCTCACGTAACACTTAGGGACCAGTGGAGAACTGTAAGTCATGCAAATTGGGCTGGCAGCGACACCAACGATGCATGGAGGAATAGGCTCTGTGGAGGTGGGATTTACTCATTTCTGTGGGACTTTAATACCTACTCATTCATATGCTTACGATGCACTTTCTTTGACTTTTACTTTCTTTCTACGCCCTATATCATTGGAAATACTAATAGGCAGAGGGCAGGACAGAGAGAGGGAGAGGTGGGTTATTTCGGTATGATTTTTAATCCGCTGCTCTAAAAAGTTGCCCTACTCTTGACAATGCTGTCCACAAAGTAGAATAAAGGCGGCATTTGAAAGAGGGAGCGACAAGGCCAGTGGGAAGAGGAGGTGAGGATGCCAATCAGGGAAGAAAGGAGTCTTTGGCCCTGCCTGTCGCACTGTTAAAAATGGCATCAACGAGACACAGCGCATACAAATTCCTTTAGTAATTGGTTGACAGGAATCCTGAGCAGAATGCATGCATGTACTTATGCTAATTCTTCTGCATAAAACCATCCAGGCACAGACACATCCAACAGTGAGGCGTGTGAAGAGGTTTATCCATGTGAACACTCGGGCTGCAACTACAGAGGGACAACTCTCACCTGAGCGTACTGGGACATGAGGTCGTATCAGCTCATATTCTTCACACATGAATTCTCTAATGCAAAATGTCGGCTCCAACTTTAAATATATTATTAAATATGAAGTGTTGGAACACCTTTGTTTTGAATCTTTTATATCATGTAAAAATATTTTTGTAAACAACGTACTACTATTATAATTATTACTGTTTTTTAAATTGTATTTCAAAGTCCAACATGTGAGAGTTAATGGCCTCCTGTGTGTGACTGTATAATGCTGTGATGCTGTGATGATGTGATGTGTATGTTCATCATCGTTGGGGTTTAAAGTTTGTCCTGTCAGAATAATACATTTGTCAAACACATGTCTGGGCTGCCACAGCTGTGCAGAGTCTCACCCTGGTCACGTTCTTGACCCTGAACAGACGAGTGATGACGTCTTCATCGGCCGACATGGACAGAAACTCCACCTCCATCGGACCGTACTGCTGCAGGCCCGGCTCTGGCCAGTACTGCACACACGGCTGTCAATCAACAAGATCTGAGTTACACTTTTAAACTTGGGCACAAAATAGAACATAATAAAAACTATTCTTAGAAACACAGAGAAAATAGAGAAGCTATATACAGTTTCAAGAGGACAAATGAGAAGGGGAAACACCTACAACATGGCTTGTCCTTAAAGAGTTTTAAATCTAAGATAAAAGCATCAGAGACAGCCCCAATATTGTGCACTTGTTTTTCCTAAACTGTGATCCATGTAATTTTATTGATTGTATGTATGTTCTAACTATGTACAGTAATTGCTGGTTAAATAAAGGTTAAATAAAATTTAAAAAATGAAAAGTAAAAAAAAATCATTTTGCATAATAGGTGCACTTTAATAAGAGCCTGACTTACTGGTTAAAAAATTGCAATTTCCCCAAATCTGCGAAAAGTCGACTTGGCACAAATCTTTTTTTTTGTTTTAAATTGTTCCTAAAAAGTTTGAACTCTCATCCAAACCAGATGCTTTTAGTAATGAAGCATTGGTTGTGGACCTCTTGATTAAAAAGCAGTGACAATTAGAAATATAAAATAAAATACTATTTGATTAATTACACAGGCTTATTGAATTGTATGAAAGAATCTGTAAAATAATATGCTAGTAAAATATAACTAAACATTGACAATAAATGCAGTTCACAAGAAACAGAGAGGAAAATGTAATGCCAAAATGAATGGGGAAGCATTAACACGTGGGTTGTTTTGCAGATTCATGTGAAGAGGAAGCCCTTATTTCTATGAAAATATCTATTAACAGTCTGGCAAGGAGCTAATACAGAGACTTTAGAGCATAACAAAAGCAGGAGAAAATGTAGAGTACGTAAAAACAGCTTTGGCAGAGTGCGAATCGGTGCCTTTAATGGTGAAGTAAGAGGTGTTATGGTGGCACGCTGGTGTTAATAAGACCAGAGAGACGAGGCAGCACTGCTCGTGTAGCGGCTCAGAGAAAATGAAAATGAAGCGAGATGTATTTCTTTAGCAGCACAAATGAGCAGAGTTCATAACAAGATCCAGCAGCTTGAAATGGCTGTAACTCCATTTTCAGACAGGAACTGAAAGAACTTCACAGCACAGTAAGAAATCAAATCAAAATAAGGACTTGATTAAAAGGAACTAAAGCAAAATCTTGTTCAGTTTTGTACCTGGCAAATTCAAGTATAAGCTTTTTAATGAGCACAATAGAGCCAATATGGACTGTGTAAGAAAAGGTGGCACACATACTTTGACTAAAAAAAATTAAAATCTGTGCCATACATAAATTTTACGCAACTTTACTCATATTTGCTAAATTAAATCTTTCTGAGTGTAGCATAAATTGGTTCACAATTACGCATAGGATAAACAGTAATTATTTTTGACTAAGCATAAAAGCTGACTAAATAATGTAGAAATCGTCAGCAAAGTTTGAGTAGCATAATTAGCATAAACAGTTTTTCATCTATTCATTGACAACGCAAGACTTGAGTTTAAAGTTTTTGACATTTCAATGCTATAATCAAATGAAAAGTTAAAACGGGTATTGCTGCAATTAACCCATGTGGTATGTCATTATTTAATTAAGTGCTGATAAAAGCTGGTGCCAAGGCAAACTTTCACAAATAGTTTTAATCAGGCGTATACAGATGCCAGGAAAAGCTTTGAGGGGTTTTGTTTACTTTTGAGACAAACAGTTGGACACTTTCCATCGGGATTTCCCCCTGACGCTGTTGTACAGAAGTCTATTTGAAACCAGCGCCCAACATTTTTCAAAGATTAAATTATTAAACAACTGAAGATTGTAGCGTTTTTCTCTTCCTCAGCAATGCTATTTCAATGTGTTTATCCCTCTTATTAAAAACACCATTTGCATTCATTGTAAATTTATTATTAGAGATAGGTATGTATGTGTGTGTATGTGTGTGTGTGTGCGTGTGTGTGTGTGTGTGTGTGTGTGTGTGTGTGTGTGTGTGTGTGTATGTATGTATGTGTGTGTGTGTGTGTGTGTGTGTATGTATGTATGTATGTATGTATGTGTGTGTATGTATGTATGTATGTATGTGTGTATGTATGTATGTGTGTATGTATGTATATGTATGTATGTATGTTTGCATGTATGTGTGTATGTATGTGTGTGTGTGTGTGTGTGTATGTATGTGTATGTATGTATGTGTATGTATGTATGTATGTATGTATGTGTATGTATGTATGTATGTATGTATGTATGTATGTTCGTATGTAAGTATGTTTGTATGTTTGCATGTGTGTATGTTTGCGTGTGTGTGTATGTATGTATGTATGTATGTATGTATGTATGTATGTATGTATGTATGTATGTATGTATGTATGTATGTATGTATGTATGTATGTATGTATGTATGTATGTATGTATGTATGTATGTATGTATGTATGTATGTATGTATGTATGTATGTATGTATGTATGTATGTATGTATGTATGTATGTATGTATGTATGTATGTATGTATGTATGTATGTATGTATGTATGTATGTATGTATGTATGTATGTATGTATGTATGTATGTATGTATGTATGTATGTATGTATGTATGTATGTATGTATGTATGTATGTATGTATGTGTATGTATGTGGTGATGGCCTTTTAAATGAATATTTTCAAATTTGGAAAAGGTGATGCAAAAAAAGTCCTCTCTATGCATTCTGACAGTGTGGCAATTACAAGCTTGTAACATATCAACTAGTGCAAAAAATACACATAATATCTTGTCTCACACACTCTAATATATTTGATATAAATTGCACTAAAAATGAATACATTACTTATTATTACTGAACTGAACTCGGTTATGGTTAAGTGTGAGAAGGAACAGCACTGTTTTAATACATTATGATGGCTGCTATTATAAGACATTAAAGCTTGTAAAATACAGTGCTACAGCAAAAGTGGTGTGCTCATGAGAAAAAGTGGGGCGCAGACAAGAAAGGACTGTGGGATATGTCTGGAGGGCACAGGCCTATTCTCTGGAGACGGAGCGCGAGGAGGGGAAAGGAAAAACTAGGGCGGGCCTTATCTAGTCATGCTTTGAGATCAATGCGGTCAGGGATCAAAGTCAGACAAAATGCCATGAAGGAACTAATCCGCAGCACAGTAAGATATAGGAAAGAGCGAAAGGCAGTGAATATCAGGAAAAGTCTTCACTAAATTTCACATAACCTCGAGACTGAACCCAAGTTATCCACGGTTACAACAAAATCAATTGCAATAAGACTAAGCACAGTGGTGTGACCTTACCCAGGCGGAGTTGGACTGGTTGAGTTGGTTGAGCATGACCACAGCGGTGCACCCGTAGTCGTACACAAGTCTCCAGAAGTCCGCGGTGGTCCCGGGCAGAGGGTGAGGGGTCACCACGAACGCAGCCTGGCGGTGGAAGCTGTCGGCCAGCGCTGCATTTATGTAGTTGTTGCTCTCCCCCTCGGTGGTGACAAGGAACGCCAGCGCCCGATCCGGAGGCAGAACGTCCATGCTGCGGTTCTTCTCACGGTTTCGGGGCAAAAGGGCGATGCTGCACTCCTCCACGTCCAAGTGTGGGGTCACAGAGTTTAGAGTCTGCAAAAAAAAAAAACAGAACAGGTAAAATACTACGACTGAAAACAGGTAAAGCAACAACAAAATGAGCTTCTTTTAGATCTATGAGTAATATGTAATCATGCATTCACTCTAAGAATGTATGATTACATATTTTTAGGAGTAAAACACAAAATTATTGTGACACTGTAGAACAAAGCATAACAATAACATCTCCAAGCAAACAAGCAAGTGGCAGAACTTCCAAACTTTACATAGTGCTGCTTGAAATGAGCATTATTTGTAAACTGCTTCCACTCAGTCACTACTTTTAATAGGAGCATGTTCTCAATATCTTAGTATACACTAGTAAGGCTACGTAACCTGGTGGGAAATTCACTACCTCCTTGTTCCCATGGAGATATAATTGCTTTTCCTGGAAAAGTTACACAGGAATTCAAAATTCCAGGCAAAGCAATAACCTCCATAGTGCACCTAAGTAAAAATTAAGAAAATTTACTGTAGCCCTTTCCAATATGGTGTAAGCTCTGCAAATCTTCCTTCCTCCAGAGCCCATATTATTTTTTCTTTCCCTGGCTCGCCGTAGGCATGGCGGTTTAAGGCATTGCTCACATGTGAGTGTTACAACATCAGCATCATGGATTTGTCCCCAGGTCATGACTGGCGAATGTCTCTACCTCCTCTCCTTACATTTTACACTTCATCTGTCCTTATGTCCAGAAAAGTTCAGGACTTCAAGCTTAGGTCTGGCACAAAAAGTTAGAGGACAGCATTTCTACCATCTGACCATAACTACATTAGACAGAATCAAAATCTCATGAATAATACATCTGAACACTGGTGATGGCTAAACCCTGCTCCGCTACGAAACAGACTGGACGACAGGAGACAAGAGACAGGCGGCATTTATTAGATCAAAGCTGTCACGTTTTCTTTTAATTAAGAGCTCACGCTTTGTAAAGAAGTGTATCTCACCACCAACTGTAACTCCAGGTAATCTTAAGAGATATGTCTGTTACACAGCAGCTTACGAACAGGATAAAACAATATTAAATAAAAGCAGGAGTCACTTTGAAATGGTAAAGCCG
This sequence comes from Scartelaos histophorus, assembly GCA_000787155.1. Classification (NCBI taxonomy): domain Eukaryota; kingdom Metazoa; phylum Chordata; class Actinopteri; order Gobiiformes; family Gobiidae; genus Scartelaos; species Scartelaos histophorus. The sequence goes on along the minus strand of JACN01123320.1, from coordinate 17,769 downwards.
ACTGAGGCAGAGTGAGCAGAGACGCAGGTAAAGCATGTGGGGAACACAGCTGGCTCTCCTCTCCCCTCATCAACATCTAACGAAATCCTCTGACACGGCGCTCCCACAAACCACATCAAGCATTTCAGAACCAGTCACACCCCATCACAAGTGAACGCAAGGAAAGTGCACTCACGTTTGGAGGGAAATACGTGGTTTTACGATTCCCGCTACAAGAGTTTAAAGATTAGTTTAAAAATCCCAAATGTGCACTACTCCTCTCTCAACATATTTACACACACTTGCTAAATACTGTCAAATAGGATATGCGGTACTTTTGTATAAAAATATGAAGAGTTCAGGGCAAATTAGAGTCTGTTCTGTTTTAAGGATAAAAGTAAGAAAGCAGATACAGTGGGATGGGCTATAACATGCCAAATATCCACATTTTTTGGAGCCAAGAAGCATATGTACAATAGCAATAAGTAAACAGGTAAGAAAGTGAACACACTGAACTGTAAAAAAGGTTAAAATAGATACGGTTCTATTTAAGAGGAGCATATACCGTATAAGCATAATGAACAACATGGAGTCATATGGCCACTGACGTTTCACCGTCATAGCACCTGTTAGTAGGTGGAATATTTAACTGGAGCAGGTGAACATTTGTTGAGGGGGTCTTGAAAGTTAAAAAAAAAAAAGATGTTATAACTGTTCCCTATGTGGTTGCATCTTGGTCTATCACTATAATAACTCACCATTCAAATGCATTTAGTGTGTACCTAATAATTACAACGTGTGCGATTATAGATAATAACCTGTTGCATCAGTGTCATAAAGTGGTCTTGAATATTATCATTGATCATCACGTTCTTTAGAAATGTATCCCAATTAAAGTCTTGTTTTCGTGACAGAGCTTGATGCATAAATGGCATGTGATTATAACAAATAGCATCATGGTCACAGACATTTACAGGCATCGTAACGTGTTATTGACAAAAGCGCTGACCTGAAACTCATCTCGAAGTTGCGAGGAATTACTCTGGGAATCCACCCGCAGCATCTCTTTGTAAGCGACCGCAAATTCATTGACGAGGATGGCCGTCTCTCCGCACAAACAGGCTTCCAGGATGGCGTCGTGGATAAAGATGTACTGCTCCTGCAAGTGACAAGCAATTGCGTTTTTTTAATATAGGCAGAAATGTAACCAGTAACAAACTATAAAAGCAATTAAAATTATGCAAAATTAGAAGTACCCCGGCCCTAATTATAAAAAGATTTGTTCGAGGTCATAGTAAAGAAGATAGAGTGAAACAAGAGACAGGTAAAACATATGTATATTTGAATTAATTATGAGACAAGAGAAGACTATTTTTCATAAGCAGCTTTGTCTCTGAATTAAACATGTGCAATAATGCCGCTGGTGTATCAAAGCTGTTTGAGAATAGATAATATTTCTCGTAAACAAACACATGGTATGCATTTAATTAGAACCTCTGCAAATACCCTACAAATGTAATAAACAGCTAAGTCAATGCAGGATTTACATAATCAAAGGTGAATATGGAAATTATCTGCAGATCTGAGGAAATGCATGTTGAGGAGAACATGAAGGGCCTTCTCTTTAACTGTTACTGTGACCTTTGTAGCAGTCCCCAAAGAGGGTTATGATAATATTAGCCCACAAACAGTGACGCACGGGAAACGTTTTGCCTAATTAAAGACAAGTCGTAGCAGTGAGCTGGCTGTCGGCATGTTTGGGCTCACCTCAGTCTGGATCATGTTAATGCGGCGTGAGCACAGCGTTTTCACACAGTTGTAAATGTCCACCACTCCCTCACACTCAGCCATGTCCAGCATCACATCCAGGACGATGTAGCAGCCAGTGCGCCCCGCCCCAGCGCTAAAACAACAACAACAACAAAAAAATAAAGCCGCACTTATTAATATTTCGTCGACTGGTTCAGTAGACTACATAAAAGGTAATAGATGTGTTAATTGCTGCAACCTGGAAATAAAAATCAAATGTTATTTTACTGTTCTTAGTGAGGTTGTGCTTTCATTAACAGTTACGGCCTGTAGGCTACAATAAAAACCTGTGAAACATCAAAAGAAATGTTTATTCATTAATTAAAAAGGTGATTACATTTATGTCCTCATCTTAATTAAGACATTTAAAGTTGGCAAACAAAATCCAATCTTGTGTCTTGTGTCTAGTCAGGTATGCATGCATCCTCAGGCTATATTTTATTTGTAATCCGCTTTGAATGGATGTTTTTATTATTTTAGTATTGATAAAATAACAACAATTGTCTGTTTGTTTGTTATAACTGAAACTTTTTCAAACCCAGAGCTATAAAAACACTGTACAACTTTCCCATTACTTCCTTTCTAAAAGTTGAGGCTATAAAGTTAATGGTAGTTTGGTTTACAACAGTTTCACAAACAGCAGTAGTTAGATGGTGGATAGTACCTGCAGTGAACCACCACTGGCCCCGCATCAGGGGGTGTGGAGGCTTTGACTCTTCGTATAAAAGCTAAAAGCCCGGTCGCGTGATAGGGCACCCCGTGCTCAGGCCAGGATGTGAAGTGGAACTGTCGCACCTCATGCTTTGTAGAGTATCCTCTCTATAAAATCAAAGGTAACAAAGAGAAACAGAAACTATTAATTATTATGTCATATATTCACAAAGGTTCAATGCTTTGAACTGTCAAAAAGCCACATGTTGGACCTGGTTTACAGTTAATATTCACCTATCCAAAGAAGCAAATTCTGGCCTCAAGTCCAATATTTCATCTGCCTCAGCAACAACTAAGAGGAAATGATCTTTTTATAACAGGTTTCAAAAAGTGGTGGCGATATTCAAGCGCATATGCATGAATCTTAAGGGATAACTTTAAGATGGCAAGTTTGTGAAGCCAGACCAATAATGATAAGGTACAGCATTAAAAACACTGAATCTCCCATAGAGTTATATAGGCCCCCGTCCTCCATCTGAAATTATGACATCAAATTCATCATCATAAAATTCCAGGACAGGAGGCAACCATTAAACATCGCTATCACTATTTAAACTATTTTACAGACGTTGCATTAGTTTCTGTGATAGATGGGAGATATTTTTGGTTCACACAGGGACAGTTAAACATGAAAGCAGGTTTGCATCAGAAAGCCTGGAGGCATGTGAGTCTAGTTGTACTGTACGCCTGTGTGACAGACAGGTGGACAGGAATTACTTATGCTCCCGGGGAACTGGGAGGTTTCTCATCTCCATTGGGAGCCTGCTCAATCCCTCCCTCCACACAGCCACGGCAAAGTAAAGCGACAAGGCAAAGATTTGTTGTAGACAGAAATCCCTAAAAAGAATGTGATAAAACACAAGCTGTCACTGCCTCCTGAATTTGCCTGATTTGAATAAGCAGAAGCGTGACATAGTGATGATAGGCCTGTGTTTGTGCCACTGTCATTTCAGCGCCGCAATGAAGTCTTCCAGTAACAGCCTCGGGAAACTGGAGGGTGAGGAGGGGGGCATCCTCGCTGTTCGGTGGGTAGACAGCGGGGGCATATAAAAAACGCTCTGGTTAATCCTTCGCAGTTTTGACCATGCGCCTCTAGTCTCATCACAGTCAACATTTAATCTCTTCTATTAGTGCAACATTTAACTCTGCCGGGTAGTGTCAGCTCACATTATCATTAAAAAAAAGAGTGAAATGCATCTAGTCTCACGTAAACATAATGACTATTTATCTTATGTTCTAAAGGAAATAGATTTTTGCATTTGAACCTGCAGCTAAATGAACTCACCCGTTCTAAGGCAAAGGTGCGCACAGTGTATTCCGCCAGGGTCTCGCTCTTCAGTAGAGTGATTTTGATGTCGCCGTACATCTCGCTGTCTTCGGGCCAGTACTTACAGCATTTCACCTGGTTGAAAGAGAAAATAAACACCGGCTGCTTTCAAAAGAGTGATAACCTTGTCAACTTCCTGACCTGTAATAAACCTCCTGAATCAACAACATGACAAATAAATTGAGATTTTATTTATTGCTCTTATGTGCTTCAGCTCTTTGACTTAAATGTACAATATGTAACTTTTCTGGTGAGAGGCACCTACGTGTCTGCATGGAGATGTTATTGCTTTACCTGGAAGAGTATACAAAAAATTTTATTCTGTGAACTGGACCAAAAAACTGGACCACCCTTTGGTCTGAGGCAATACAGACATTTAAAACCTAAACTAAACCTATACACTTCCATGATGATAAGAAGCATGTGAGTTACAGTGCATAACTGAGGCAAGACAAACTAACAATCTGAAGATAACTTTAGCAATAAAAACACCTATAACTGGGAAAAATGCAAGATTGGCAGGTTTAATGCCATATTGTGGAATATTCTAGGCAAAGCAATAACTCAGAGTAAATAATGTATACATTACATAGCATAACTTTTCTGTGGAGATTTTAATATTTTTGACTTTTTGCAGATAACCAAGTCAGAGAAAATGATCTACATTTTACCTCATTACAGTACACACACAAGGGGATCAAAATATCTTCTTCTGTCCCATTTTTTGCTTATCTATTCTAGATATAATTTTGTGTTTTGTGAGTATAATAACAGACTAGTCTGATAGTAGCCTCACAATAGAAGCAGAGGAATAAAAACAAGCTCTTGTGTGTTTTTCAGAGAGGCAGAAAAAGAGCCTACGATAATCACATAATGTGGGAAAGTATAATGAAGAGAACCACTGCAGTCTGTTGTTCTCACCACACAAAAAGGTAATTTTTAGTTAAATGGAGATGTTATTTGGATTCAGCCAAAGCATTACTCATGTGTTGACTCTCCCCAAAACTGTCAGGATCGAGAATCAAATTGGATCTAGCAGTAGCGCGGAAAAATTGCGCCAATTTAACCATCTTAGCTGCTCTGAAAAGCACAGGGTACTTAAAACTGCATTCATATACTGCAGGTATGTATGCGAGCCAGGAAACAGCGCGGTCTGTTGTGTGCCGGGTATTAAAGACGTGTATGTACGGACAGCAGCCTTAAAAGCACCATACAGAGTACGCTTTTATGCATGACAAGTACTTTACGCTACATTTTATGGCGCTTGGTGCCATTATGGTCATGATGGAAATTTCTATAACACCCCATCTCAATTTGATGGTACAGCTATAACAGATAAAAGGGACCATCTCTGTAACAATAAAGACCTGTTTATAATCTGCTTTTGGGGCCGCTATTGTTATGGCTGTACAGATGTGTGGGAGCAGGGGAGTGTGTCTATAATGGTAAATTCTATCAGCAGCTAGCGAGAGTACAGATCCAAATCTCAAAATATGCAAAAATAGACTAAATCCTTCCATTTTGTTGCCTGTTGAACTAATGTCTCTTTATATCCAGATAAAATGTGTACTTATTAGAAAGTAACTAGAGGAAATACATGCAATCACAATATATAGAAATAGCAGTAGCAGTAGTAGATTGTTCTATACGTTCCTTTTGAATGAATGTGCATATATATTTGTTAGTAGGTGGACACACTTACCCTGCCCACCTCCACAAGTTTAGTGATCATGACAATGCTGAAGCAATTCTCCTGCCACACCATCCTCCAGAAATCATACAGCGTCTCCTGCTTAGGTCCTACCAGCGAGCAAAAAGAAAGATGATTAAGAAAATGAACAATCTGACAATATGTGAAGATGTACTAAATGTTGAAAATGGGGTAATAATATTTAGATGAGGATAATCTCAAAATATGTGTTAAAAGTAGGGTTGTCAAAAGTATCAATATCCAGAAACTTAAGTATCTCTCAACTGAGGAAGGTCTGAGGTACTAAAACGTTTTATCAATAAATGAAAACCAGGAGTGAGACAGTGTGCAGAAGTTTTTCTTGATAAAACCTCAATATTGAAATCAAATGTGTAATAAGTAGTTATAAGAGAAAGATCAACCACTAAAATAATAACAACATGCTGTAAAAAGAAGTTTGCACACAGTAACATAGCAGAGCGTGATCTTCTGCAGCCTATACGAACAGAAATATAAAAGTATGGCCACATAAAGAGACCTTGAGCAAAGTCACCATTGTGATGGAAGTGTCTAAGAAACCAGACCTTCAATAGAGGTTAAAAGGCCATTTTTAAATGGAGAGTTCAAAGTCCAAAGTCATTATCCTCAGAACACGTACGTGGGCAAGTGAAAAATCTGAGGGGAAAAAACTACCTACAGAAGAAAAAGACTAGTACAGAATCACTACTTTCTTCTCCAGGGTAATGAAAGCTCTACTGGAAGTCATCAAATATTAAGAGACACCTTTTACATTTGTAGTCTACATGATTTTAATTACTATGCTACTATTTTAAGGATTGCTCTTAACTAAATGTCTTTCTTTTACTATGCATGGGCTAGAGGCACAAGGATCCCTTCCTTTTTAAGCTTTTGGCATGGCAACGTCCTCTGTTGTTATAGCAATAGGGCAATTTAAAAATAAATCTTTTGAACAGGGAAAGGACGCCACAAAAACTTTCAAATCAGGTAAGAAATTTGGCCCGAAAACTACGAATAGTAGCATACTGGAATATAGCAAAGTACATTATTTTTATGGAATAATTCTACGATTCTTTTAGTGCCAAGAATTAATGTGGCATTGACTTACTGTTATTCAGAATTACATAGTTATGTGCTTGCAATCTGCTTGAGTGACCTTTATGTCCAATACATTAGCTTTTCATTCACTTTATTCTCAACGTTCTATCTCTTTTCTTTCTGAGGTGTGCCTGTACATCTGACATACTCACATACACTAAAATAAGCACATTTCTCTGACCCTCTGACTCTTTTTAATGTTAATACTAAACTGAGAAGCAATTACCAATAAGTAATTAACTTGCATAATGAATAGCCGACTCCTCCATTAACCCAGTAACATATTGGCACCTTTGCAGTTATAAGAGAGATTGTTTTGGCAAGGGACTGCGTCGAGAGGGTTCATTGGCCAGATCATTTTTAATTCATTACTCCACCAGAAGTTGCTCTCTGTCTCCCTCTCTATCCATCTTTCTTTCCTGCTCTTTTTCACACACACACACACACACCCACACACCCACACCCACACCCATACACACACACATACACACCGAGTCCGCAGAGGCTCGTGCCGATACTCACCCTGAGTGGCGATGAAGTGGTTGGATCGATGGTAGCCCTGAAACAGAGAAGAGGGACGACTGCTGAGTAAGCCATCTGACCCAGAGCACAGCTGTAACATGATGTGTCACTGTCTTTTGTGTGTCTGCGCTGTGTCCTGTCCCAAATGACCACTGTGCACCAAGCACTATTGTGTCTTAGTGATCAATCTTTTACATATAAATATAAGGAAAGGGGGTATTCTTCAAGACATGCTATTTGATTTGATTGCATAATTTAACCATTCATACAGATCCACACTTCAAGACTGAAAAACTGTTATTATATATGTACAATCAAAGCACTGAGCTCTTTACAATGTGACAATGAGCTTGGGGTAGTTGCAACATATTTACAGTGTCTTTTGATCTATTTAACTGGTAATTTATTATGTTTTACATGAATGATTTCACTGAGAACCACTGCGCAGCTTGTGCAATGACATTAAAGGAATTTTGATCCTGATCTGTTAGAAGATAATTTGCCCACTGCACGTATATCTCAAACATCATTAATAATGTTATGCCTGATACATGTACAGGTCTACCTGATGTTTACCACTCAAATGTGTACTGAAAGTGAATGTTTCTTCCATGCTACAGTTAAAAGTAGACTTCTAGACTCCCTCAGGCACTTGGTAATAGCGTGTGATCATCTTTACATGTGACAGTCGTTGAAACACACACACAGAGACTTTTCATATGCTACGCATGAGGTGAACATGAAATAAACAATGGCATGTATAATAAAGCCTTAAAGGGATAAACAAAAGATCTTTAAAAGCGATGGCAGATCAAGCCAGGCAGAACAGCTCTAAGGAATTCCTGAAAACGCTCCCGTTTAAAGAGTATGATCCAGCTGTTTACATGAACCACAAGACATCAAAAGTAAAGAGGAGAGTCTATTACCTTACATGACACCGCTAAGTGAGGACTTCACAGCAAACATTATCTAAGTAAACCATCTAATAAGCCTTTAGAAAACAGCTTTCATCTCGTCTGTGGCCGACTATAAACTGCCGATGGACTGAAGAGCGCACACATACAAAGACAATGGCGGATGGTTTAGATGGAGAGGCGTGACCAGTGATATGCAGTCTGGCCTTGCCCTACAGTTAGCATCAAAGCTAACACCACTCCTCCATCATTCCCAACAGTCGCCATGGTAACTGAACTTCTTGAGAACTAATCAAAGGTTGGAAAAAGATAATCAGCTCCAGAGGGACGGAAATGATGTGTGAACCTGCTATGAACTGGCATAAACTGTTCTATTTTGACTGTTCGATTTTATGGTACGAGTTGAGATAAGGCAACAAATTTGTTTTTGAAAGTTTCTGCAGCTAAAAAGTTAACTCAAAAAGCCACACATTTCCTTAACCCTAACCTTAACCATAACCGGTTTCTTATCATAAATCATTACACGACATTTTCAACTTTATTTCATCTTGTTACTGACCAATCACAGCAGACCGTCCCTCCGGGCTTTACCATCTAGTACTGACCCAATTAAAAAACACCAGACTAGTGTGTTTATTTAAGATGAGTTAAAATGGCAGTAGGCTATTTCATTATTTTCCACATTACTGTTTTCTGTGAACACAAATCTTCTAAACTCGAACCCCTTGCAGAGAGGATAAACTTAAAGAGGTGCGGGTAGAGGAGAAAGGGACAACAAATAATAGAGATGGCAGGCAGAGTAAGGAGCAGTACTTACTTCCCTGTTTATCCGAATCTACAGGGTCCAAGGACAAGAGAGGAGGGATAGAGAGAAAAGACATATAGGCTAGTTAATGAAAGAAGCTTTTAGTGAAGCTCTGCTGGTGTGATTAGAGACATGTTGAAGGGCTGTGTGCATCTGCTCTTTTTGGAAACTACTATCCAAATAAATGTATTATATCCATAGGGGTGCTGATATGTTCTGATTCATGTCACAAAGCACTTTGTTCATGTGCACATTTATATGCAAAAGGGCTTCAAAAAACTACATACAAACTACATCCCAGCAATGTTCTGTATGTATGTGATTCATCAGGTAGAATGTGTAGCCTGCATTCATTCTGGTTTTAAAAAAACTACAACTGGCAACTCCAATGAGAAAAGTGTTTTTTGTAATGAAGAATAAATCAGCATTAAAACTGATATTAGAAAAAGCATAGACCAAACATTGCAGACTTCAGGAGACAAATCGCTCACCATTAATCGGTGCATCAGCATGCAAAAGTATGGCTTTCTAGCTCCAGTGTAGAGAAATCTAATTTTTATATGAAAAGAGAAGATCTAAGAATCTAAAAGTGAGATAATTGTGTCAAATGAGCCATATCCCTATTTGTTTAGCTGCAGCTGGGACTGGCAAAACACCATAGGAAGATGCAGTCAAGATTTAGCTAAGGCATTATTAATAATTTTTAAAATGTTTTCAAAGGTTAAAAAACTTTGTGATTTCACCTAGGTTGTGGCAAAATACATGCTGCAAACACTTGTGCACTCAGGGGACCTGTTGCCTGGTGGGAGAACAATGACAGACAGCGACAGGGCAGTGGCACGTTGACTAGTGTTTCTGTTAATGCTGCACCTCTGGGTCTGACACCGGCTCTGGAGCTGGAGCGCTAACAGCAGGCTATACTTTATCACACTCTAAAAGCATCTCCACACTGACTGCTCTGCACTCAGGACCTTTTCTATAAACATAACTTGACTTCATGCTACTCCATCCATTTGTTTCCTATCATATTATGTTATTTTTAAACAATATTCACAACCACTTAAAAAGCTCACACTTAAGTTGGAATATATTTACTCAACAAAAGCCATTAAAAGTAAAACATCAACTTGCTACTAATGACTGAAATCAAGCACCAGTGGTGAAACATGACAAGCAAAACAAACAAAAGGCCACAGAGCAGATCAGCTTGTATGGATCACAGCACAGGATGTAACACAGGCTACACTATCTACAACATTTACAACTGAGAAAGGACATTATAATATTGTACATTATAATATTCTAACAAGAATTTTGAGTTCTGAGCATTTACAGTATATGTGGTTGGTATGATTTTGTGTTGGATTTAATAACACAAAATCTGACATGAGACATGAGAAATATTAATTGGATTTTTAGGGTTAGGTCAAGAGTTTGACCAAATAATTTCACCAAATGAGATTGAGCTGTAGCTCCTCGAGGCCAGTTGACGTTTACATAACTGTGACCCATCAGACTGAAGAGTATCCGTCTGCTCTATTCATTTAAAAGGATTTGCGTCATCTCTCAAACGGGTTCATTTCTGTAGTCAGGCATTAAAGTGCATTTATTCCTCTGAGGTTTAATGAAAGGCATAGCACCAGTCTGGGTCAGAGAAGTAGGGCCTATGGCATCTGTGTGGGCAGTCAGGAGGGTGTCCGATCTGGATGAGCACAAGATGAGCGCAGGCCAGTGGTCTGAAGGGTTGAGGTGGACTGTGCATGATGGATACTGTACATAAGTTGATTAAAAACAGGTTGATAAAAAGTTTTGACTTACATCGATGTAGTTAGCGTTGATATAATCAGAGTTTGGATCTCCTAAAAGAGGGTGCAACTTCACTCTGTGCCGGTCATCTAGAAGAAAGGTGAATGAATCATTAGAATAGCAAGTTTTCAAGTGTGTAAAACAAAGCTGTACATGATACATGTGTGAATGTCGACTCACATCCCAACAGAGTGTCATGCCTCCCCTGTGTTTTGTCCATTTTCTTCGTGCAATCCCAACCATCAAAGAAGCTCTGTGAAGATGCATCACAGTAAATCTTAGATAATCATCAAATACTTAAAAAACAAACACATTCTTGAATTACTTTAGACATAAGCTTTGGATTTACACATAAACACACATTTTGACGCTACAAAATTTCAGTACCAATTGCAGTCTGATATACTGTACTTTTAAAGTTCACATGGCTATCTAGTTTCCATTCCAATTTTAGTATTGATTCCATAAGTCATAATATCAGGGTATTCAACCCTAAAACAAAACAAAATGTAGAAAACTTTAGTATCAATACTGAACTGAAATATTGGAAAGGTAGAATGGATGTTTATGGGCCTATAGGTGATGGACAAAGTACGGAGAGTCTGAGGTGACCGATCATTCTACTGCTGCAGCGGAGACGTGGTCGGGTGAAGCAGGGGAGAGAACAGCTTAGGAAATATTACTTTAGATACAAAAAGGCTGTGACTGAAAGCAATGGAAGATACAGTTATTACAGCAGGCTCGGACTGGTAATCCATACGACCGGGAAAATGCCTCAATTTCCACCATAGGTCGATTTATGGGGGGACAGTCCGGGGCTGTTTTGTGGTCCCACTTCCTCCCCGTATTACAGTGTCCAGGAGAATTTAGGCTCCACTGAGACACTATAAGAGACACTATAAATAGGCTGGTGGACAGGTGACTCAACTGTAGAAAATCACAGGGGTAGTTTTAGTCATTGCGTCAGGGAAAAGCATGGGAAATTTTGATGATGCGATGATTAAGCCCCATATTTAGAAGTCTATCGCTATAAGTGTTGAATGAAAATGTTAGGTAATATATATGGAAATCTAAATCAAGCAGTTGTAACAGTGAAATGAAAGTCACTGGAGTCTCCAAGTGAATCTGAATAGAATATTTTCTTTTGGGTCTGCACTGAGGATATAAACCATCACTCGCTGCCTTTCCTCTCCCACCTGTCTTCTTGGGCAGTGATGGGTGCCCACCAGTGTCCAGCAGGCGGCTAAATTAAGACTTAAACATCCATTTTAGAAACAGGGAAGTATACCGAACCAGTCTACCTCCTGTGTCCTTTTCAGCCAATGGGAGAATTTTGAGAAACTCTGTCAAGTGCATGCTGGGAAGGGGATTACAACAGAGCCCTCCCAACAGAGAGCCAAGAACCATCCAAATCCTGCGCGGGATTAGACATTTCTTCTCAATTTATTCTCCTCCATGTTCTTCATCTTGGGGTTTGAGTCCCTCCCTAAAACTTTTCATCCAAACCTTCCTAAATCTATATTTTTAATGCATAGGATTTACCAACTTAAACATGCACACAATCACAATAAAATCACAAAGGAGGGGTAAACTGATTAGAAAGGCATTTGATGAGGGCGGGAGGGTTAAGAGGATCACACAAAATAACTAAAATGAGATTAAAGGAATTCCACTCTATCCTTAAATGTCACACTCCCGGGACAAGGGGCAGTAACAAAACTAGCAAGAGTACATATATTTTTGTTCTGTTTTCTGTTGGGAAAAGTAAAAATATCATATAATTTCACCAGGAAATAGTGCGTAAAATGCTGGGTGTTAATGATTAATAATTAAATTGATTTGTCGCCATTATGGGTTTAATTGTTTACAAAAAGTACATTCAATTATGCTGTAGTGCTGCAGAAAAGTTAAAGTCATAGCTGATAAACTTCAAGATCAATTTAGCATATAATTAAGCCACTGTTTGTTTAAAAATATAGCAATTAAATTGCTTTTACAACAAGATCAACAAGTGACTTTGAGAGAGTATATATTGCTTTGTTTGTAGATGTTTATACGGTCCACAAATAATTCATGCGCTGTCGTGTGCTTTGACAGAAGACTGATGTGGAACAGGATAAACACTCAAGGGGAAACACGTCAAGAAACAGACGTCTTTACAGCCCATATAAGAGGAGTTTGGTGAACACAGCGATACCATCTTTCATTGAGTTTCTGACCTTGGCGTGGGACTGAAGTTGCAAACAAGCCAAGTTAGATAATGGAAAATAAGTAACGTACAATTACTCGTCTGTGTGTACATTATCCAGTCATATAATGCAGTATAGGCTCATGTTCCATTTCAATTGCATACAAGGTTATTAATATATTTAGATAACTATAAAACTATAATATTAGCATCATTAAAATATATATATCAACCAACTGGACGAGCTGTTAAAGGACGTTCATGGTTGGCAACTAAACTTAGTGCAGAGTAGTGACAGCAGCTGCCATGCACAAGCACCTGTAAAAACTGTTGATCAGTGTTCCACAAAACAAAGGAATGCTCAAGGGAAATAAAACTATAGGTCTGTCAAGAGAGAGTAACATGATATGGCTTCTTCATTTTGCTTCATAATACAGAAAGACAGACAATCGAAAATATATGGCCAAAAAGGGGAAAACACAAAAAGAAGTGTGTATTGATTTTCTTGAGTGGAGCAAGTTTTGCCTGAGAGCGACACTTTAATGAGTCTGCAAGCTGAGATCCAGAGGGAAACCGTGCTACAGAGACAAAAGATGTGTTTTTATGAATGCCACGGGCGAGAGTAATGGACTTGTCCCACTGAGAATCCAGCACACAGCTATAGCCGCTCCACTGGGAACAGCCTTTCAGACGTTTGGGACACTCATTATAGACCCCGATGGTGCAACATGGGACAACAGCAGGAGCACCAGTCTAAATACTGTCAAGGGATATTTGTATTTCATTTTAAAACCAAAGATGCTGTCAAAAGTAATTTATTTTTTCCAAACAATTTTTTCAGAAATAATAGCAAATGTTTAGAAATCTAAAAGGGCACTCCACAAAAAAATATTAAATTATAATACTGCAGACCATTCTGGGTCAAGTAGTCTTCGGCCTAGAGCTATTCCAAGGATTTTAAATTTACTTTATTTGTATTCTTAGCTTAAATACAATAATAATTTTGATTAAATATAAAGCACAATCAATGAGACATTCTGGTAATATTATTTGAAAACATACGTATTAAAGAAAATGCATGCACATACAATGAATAGTCAATATAGTAATGATTGCCCTTCATAACGATGTGTGTACAAAAGCAGACATATGAAAAACAGGAATGACAGCATTGAATAAGGGTCTAAAGAGAATGTAATAAGAAAGGATAGTGAAGTAAAATCATCAGTTATCAATGGATTAACTGGAGAGTGCGTGCCTAATGAGCTCATAATGATCTTTTACAGCCTTCACATTTTATATGCATAGTACTGAATCTGACACTGGCACAAACTATTGCAGCCAAGGAGCCTACAGTTAAAACTCATCAGGCTGGCGGTCATGACAGAGGTCCTCATCTGGCCCAAATGAGATGATTAATTCATACGTTAAGCAAAAGTGCCATCCAGATGCCTTTTAACCAGGCTAATTACAGTCTGTGGGTGGCATGGAGGGCACATGGAGAACTAAGAGGAGGATTGATGGCGTTATAAGATGCAATCTCTTCCTGAATGACAATGTTACACACAATCTCAAATCTTTCTCGCTGATGAATTTAGGCCAAAGTAGTACTTCAAAATTTCAATTCGTCTTAGTGATTATATCAGTTTGAGTTCATTATTTTAATCATTATCAAGACATTGTTTTGTTTTTTTTTCAATCCAGCTAGAGAAGCACATATGACAGTGACAGTCATTAGTCAGAATATAGCTTTTTTTTAAAAAAGCATTTAAATTCCTAGGCCAAATCAATAACCATTTAGTTTACTTTGATTGCAGAAAAACATGAAAACTCTGTTGACCACTTCTCTATTATAACGGGATTTAATAAAGTGTTGACTGTGGATTATGTTGAACATCACTTCAGCACACTGAAATTCATCATCTGTCCTTGTAGGATGTCCTAAAATGTTTCAAAGGCTTGGAGTTTCTCTTTAGCTAAACCACAAATGTGCAGACAGTTAGAGGGGAGGCTCTGAGCCCATAAAGTGTTTGTATAAGCCTCAAATAGGTCCTCACTCTAAAGCTCTCCTGCAGCACTGACCCACCTTTGCCTTGTGAGCTCACAAGATGTGGAGCAGTTTACACTTCACTTACAACATGCCTTTCACTGCTACCAACCTCAATAGCAAAGCCAAAATATGAGTATGTAATTTGTAAAACGTAATAGATGCTCGTATATATAAGTTATGACTGATTGAAGTGTTTTGTTCAGGGACAAGCAAACACTCCGTTCAAAGAGACCAAACAGTAGTTTTCTCTCACCTCATACTCCTGTTTAAATCCGTAGCCCTCCGCAGTCTTCATCTGGTTGATGTGCTGCAGGAGGTCGGCCACACGCACAGCCGGGTGCAGCTGTCCCGTGTGGTAGGGTGAGCCTTTCCTTCCACAGTGGTGCCTCGGGGAGCTGCCCAGCAGACTGCTGGCCTCATTCACAGAGCTGCGCGCATCACCTAGGTCACATTACATTCAATTAGTACCTCGGTGATGGCTGTAGGCATACACCAGGCTGTAGGCATAGACCAGGCTGTAGGCGTACACCATGCTGTAGGCGTACACCATGCTGTAGGCATACACCAGGCTGTAGGCATACACCAGGCTGTAGGCGTACACAAGGCTGTAGGCATACACCAGGCTGTAGGCATACACAAGGCTGTAGGCATACACCAGGCTGTAGGCATACACAAGGCTGTAGGCATACACCAGGCTGTAGGCGTACACCATGCTGTAGGCATACACCAGGCTGTAGGCATACACCAGGCTGTAGGCGTACACAAGGCTGTAGGCATACACCAGGCTGTAGGCATACACAAGGCTGTAGGCATACACCAGGCTGTAGGCATACACAAGGCTGTAGGCATACACAAAACTTTCAGAACCTTGCCCTATGAACAGTATGATAACCATCATTCAAAGTATTTCAGACACATAGGGTGTAGTATAGCTGGAGTCCACAGAATTACAAAGTGAGGAACGATATGTGTCAGCTTTGAGATGGCTGTGTGAATGATTTTGAGTGGTGCTGTGTGTTGTGTGTGTACACTGTGTGCACTGTTGTCTTACTGCGTGTGCCGCAGGTGTGTGCGTCCATGAAGGAGAGAGCCATCCTTTCATCTTCCTGCAGAGTGCTCTGGTCTGTGAAACTGCGCTCCATGGAGCCCATGTGACTCTTCTCCTGTCGGTATGTGATGGGCGTCTTATTCACAGGCTTACTGCAAACACAGACAGCAGCAGCTCAAGTCACCACTATTTACACAGGCAGCCAGTCTGCAAATAAGACTATTTATTAAAAATGCATTGAAGAACACATAAAATGTTTAGATCCTAAACCCCAACTACTGGTATGAAACTCTAATATAATGTATGCAATGGGGGCTACACCACAATTCAGTAACTCAAAAGACCACACATCTGACGTTCTATTTGGTTTTTGATGATTGAAAAGCCAAAGCCAGAGGATGTACATGATCACAAAACTATGGAGACAAGAAGAGGTGGAGTCACTTACGGATAGTAAGAGTAGTAGTCCCTCCTGGCAGAGTGCAGTGGGAGAGGATAAAACCAAGAGAAAAGAAGAAAAGGTGTAAGATGAAAGCAATGTCAGCTGAGGGCAGAATGCATTGATTACAATGAAAATGAGAAGCAGCCCTGGTTGTGCCATTTGCTATACGACACAAGCAAATGTTCCAACCAGGTGCTGACAGACCAAACCACAGCCAGGCACAAAATGCGTGTTTCCTTCAATCGAAAATGTCTCAGTGTTACACTTCCAAGGACCAAGCCACGTGGCTTCCTGTCACAGCAAATTTACAAATCAATTCTTTCTGAGAGAACTTCCTCGCTGCCTGGTCGAGAGCTAATGTGCAGAGCTATAGGTGACTTTAGAATCAACGCTGTTCAATAGCAGTCTATGTGCTGTATCAGCACATAGACAATGAACCAGCGAACCCCAAATAATGTCCTGTTTGCCATTGTGCACGGTGTATTTAAGACTCATTCACATGTCAGAGTGCGCTGCCTGCTAACACATGCTAAATGAATGCAGAGTCAGAGGCAGAGATGATCTCCTGGAAACCTGAGGGAGCGGTGACTAATAATCTTTAAAAGTACACCTTTTCCCTCCTAATTACCATCTCATTTGAGGGTCAGGCTGCAGCTTGTTGTGCGTAATTAAGTGGCTAATTGAATTGCATCCGCCTTTAATTAAATACTTCACACTCAGATAAGCTCTGCAGAGGAGAGCTGTTTGGTCTCTGGTGGTGCACCATGGGAGAATGAAAACATTGCGATGGCTGTTGCTGGTGCGGCCTCTTTCCAAAACAAGCATGACCTTTGAGAAAGTTCAGCTAGGGTAAAGACTGAACTGTTCTACTAGAAGTAAAAGCAGAGACGAGGTGTGATGTGACAACAGGCATCAGAGACATTACCCTTTCTTTATGATGATGATGACAGCACCGAGCACCAGGATGAGCACGATGAGGCCCCCCGCACAGACCCCCAGGATCAGGCCCATCTCCTCAGAGTTCTGAGACACCTCCATGGCCTTACGGTGGTCTTTACAAGCAGCTAAACACAGAACATAAGTTGGAAAAAGATGATCAGGAACTCTAACCAATAATTAAGACTAAATCACCATTATTAAAACATAATAACACAATGAACTGACTGTATTTTCATTAATACTTATGTTGTCCTTTTTTGTAATGTGTTGACATTGCGTGCAGGGTTTTAGCTTTCTTTTACAGGGGACAGAAACTAAAAATGTTTCATTTTAAATTGTTCATTGGAGTGGTTCGAATTTTTCATTATTCATTATTCTAAACCCATGGATAGAATTAAATATAAAGTATAATATAAATATATA
>KN500879.1:3457-14915 GCA_000787155.1 Scartelaos histophorus | reverse complement strand
CCTAATAAATTTTCACATTTTGCAAGAAAGCCGGTGTTTGGGATTTTTCTCTATGTTCTTGAGTGTGATTAATTATCAGAAAGTACAACAGATAACTGGATTAAAAGTGAACTCACCTGTTTGACTGAGTGCAGCGATGGTACATGCTTGTGTCTGAGGACTGCCGCCTGAGGACTGCCGCCAGTTTGTGTTCAGTTGCAGTTTCTCTGGAAGTCAAAACTCATCACTGATAATTGAATCTGAAAGTATTGCTTGTGCATGTAAGTTTTCTACCAGTAGGTGGTGCTAACATATTGCACTTGGGCATATATACAATTCAAAGACACCTCCACTGGTTAGTATTAGCCCTTGTGTTGTGTTGTGTATCAAAATGGTATTATGAATCTGTGATATTTAGGTTTAGATTAAAAGGTGGAATGCATGAATATTAAGATTTTTTACAAAATTTTACCAAAATTATGCTCGAGATGACTCTTGAGAACATCCTGGAAAATATTTACAACACTGAAAAATATTCATTTAATAAAAAAAAGACAAAATCTACATGTGTCGTTTCAAGGCATTTATTAGGCCTACAGTTTTGTTTAAGCCATAAAGCCTTTTCTCTTAGCAGATGTTGATGGCATGGTTTGGAGTGTGTTATATATTTCATAAAACAAGTAGTTGATTACCAGTAGTAGACTATTATCGATGATTGTTTCATCACTAGTCTTAAATGCACCTTTTAACAGTGTGAGAGTACGGGTGGGTTTAATCTTCAGTCTGTTCTGACTAGATCTTTCTAGGCAGCAGAATGCAGTGTCCACATCTTCCAGAACAAAAAGTAAAGTCTCCTTTTGAGGAATGCAGGTGCTGTGCTAAGTGTGTGCGGCATGTGGCTGAGGCGGCACTCGCCTCTGCACTGCTGTGTAATTACACAGCTGTTTCCTCAGCTCTGTAATCACACGTGGGCTATACTGGGCCCATAACCATAGCACTCTCCTCAAGTAATGGACTTTAAAATATGAAAACATCCGATGTATAACCTTTTATTGGTTTAATCACATATACAAAAGTCAAATAAGTCCGCGGGGCTATTGTCATTTTAAAAAAGTAAAAATTAAAACAAATACTACATTGTCTAAACTACTGCCCCATGGACCTGCAGTGTTCATCAGAAGTGAAGGCTATTGTTCCCTTGTGCTGACATTTTGTGGTTCATGTTGAAAAGGCATGTTTGGAAGTGGGCGTGTCTATCTGGTGTCACATGACCTGATAGAGTAGGAGGGGCCGACAGGGGGCTTCAGAACCACAGCAGAGTTTGGCCTCTCTGGATTGACTACAGCGGGACGGCTCATACACGCTCCACTCACGGTGAGTTTTGGTTTTCTTTGACAGAAAAACAAGTGAAGCCAAATGTTTGTCTGCAGGAAGGGTCACAATCATGTCTGTTGTTATAGCATCTCTATAACAACAGACATGTGAATGTGCGCTTGATGGGGGAGCTTTAGTTGTGTGGACTTGACTTTATTCGTATCTGTGCCGTGCACTCTTACAGCTGTTTCAGGTGTCCTGCAAAACCAGATTGTCCTTAGCTGTCTTTATTTCACTAATTTAGGTGAAGTAAGTTGGATTTTACTTTCTCTCTGCCATCCAGGCTTTTTGAGTCTGGTTGAACAACCAGTACCAATGCAAATATTTTTTCTTTAAGCTCTTATGTCTTGTGTCTCTATAGTTCTATATAATGGCATGTACCAGACAAACGGTAATGTCATCAAGTCTGATGTTGTTTTTCAATTGTCAAATAACCTTTTGATGAATCAGCAGAATTCACTTAGAACAGTTGTGTACAACTAAGTAAATATTTCAAGTAAAAACATCTGGCTTAAAATGGATAAAATGCAATAATGAACTTACTTATGAACATAAAGTTAGATCTAATAAAAGTCCCATTTGCGATTTACACTCAATTTAGCTCACTATTCCTTATTTGTTCTGGAAAATATCAATTTAATGACCAAACACAGATTTTTTGTTTTAGTGTATTTTATTGTTATTCTCCACAAATCCCTGTGTTCACCTGTGTGGTATTGTTCACCCCTTTCTTTCCCTGCTTATTTACTAAATTTGTTTTAGAATGATTATTGTGATATCAGTCTGTAGTATTGCTCCTTATTCTATTAGTCTGTTCTCTTCCTTGGTATTGAAAGTTTGGCATTTCAGTATCATGACAACAATAATATGCTGCGGTCTTCACCTTAGGCCTGAGTGGGCTCTGGTCCTGCTCACACTGACACAGCGCTCCGTTGAAAGGCTCTCTGTTTAGTCCCTGAGCTTTGGAGAGACAGAACAGACAGCAGCCTTTCTGCACCGCTCCATGGGACTCTGAAAAGGTCATCACTACCTCCTATATCATGTGTGGCATTTGTTGGCACACTTTGATTGGGAAAATGTTATGAATACAATTTAAGCCCTTAAGAATATAAGATCTTTTTTTTGTTTGACTTTTTTATAGTACATTTTTATACAAACATTTTGAAAAGTCTGCTTATAGATCAAAGAGAAGAGAAAAATTGTTGTGGAATGGCACTAAAGACTAGTTAGTTGCAGGACCAACTAATCCTACAAGCCGTGTGATGTTTTCAGTTGAGATACTTTTTGTTGAGCCATATATATTTGAAATACTCATAGCAGTGACATCATTATTGTATTCAGGTATTCTTATATCCACAGAGATGAGTGGGGAATATAAAACGATGTGTAAATAGTTTGAGAAAGAATTCACATACATTTTGACAGAGTGGAATATGAGGACTGACCTTATTTTCCAATTATACCTTAAATTTGCAAGACTTTACTGTGCAGAAGGTAACGTGAGCAATGGTTTAATTTCTAGAAAGACGAACTTGTTTTGTGCTCCATGAGTAACTCTGACTTAAGTGCATTCCTTTGGCGAGTGCATCATTACCACTGTGCTGTCATTACTGCAGTTTACATTTTGAGATGACCAACGAAATGCAGAACAACCAGAATAAAGTTGTGTGACAGACGCGGTCACAGGTGACGAGATGAGCATGTAAGGTCCTGCAGAAGGTCAAAGGGCACATTGCTGTGGACTCTGGGAAGTGGGCCTTGTTGCTCAAACACAGTGGCTTTAATAACACAACAGAGCATGTTTGTACTGCCACCACTTCAATTTCCCCTTTTATGAGGGATTCACTCTCCCGGGGTGGGAAAGCAGGCTTGTGCTACCCATGATCTGCCACAAACCATAGCAATTTTAACTCAATTCCTTGCAAAAGACTAAGTGTACTGTGCATTTCTAATTGAATGTGCTTGATTCTAAAGACTCTAGCCCTCAACAGTATGTGATCTTTGCTTGAACAAGTTTTCTATTTTGTAGCAATGTCTGGATACACATCAAAACAACATGAGATGATGCTCTCTGGCAGGACTCTCTTCTCTAGTGTGGGAACGTAAATAAATGACAAAGACACAGATGTTTTCTGAGTAGGCCCGTAAAACGATTTGGGACCAAAGCAAAGCCATAAACGGTGCATCTTTGGAGGATTGGTGGGCTGATGTGAGTTTGACATGGATCTCTTAACCTGTCCTGGCATTTCCCTGGTCTTTTCTTTCTAACCTGAACTGGGAACATGACCTATGACCTACACACCACATTGTCAAGATCAACAGTGAACAGTTGTTGTCTGATAGCCTCGTCTACTGGTTTACTTTTCACCAAACAAATAGATCTGTGCTGTGCTTTGGCTGTCTCTCTTCCTCAGTTGAAAATAAATCTGTTGGACCAAACAATGGCAACTTGACTAGAACAAGCTTTGCCTCTAATTGAAAACAGAATGTGTGTGGGTCGAGTGAGTCATTCTCAGTTTCCATTTCAATGTTGGGTTTTTGTAAAAAAAAAAATTACATATTTTCAATGGCCAAGGGTTTTATCTCTTGGGAAATAAATTAACATTATTCGTGGAAGAGGAATTTAGAATGGTTCAAAATACGGGCAGAATCAGAATAATAGCAATGACTAGATTTTTTTTCCGTTCAGTAAAACATTAGGAATCTGATGAATGAACACAGTATACTTCTCAATATAATAGCCTCTTCGAAATATCAAGAGCATACAACAGTGGCACCATTTCAATAAAAGCACTTTGCTCTCTTCATAACATTTGCTTCGTCGCATCTTATAACAGATAAGGCTGGCCATTAAGTGATTTATTTTCACTTTGAGAATTTCCACAGTGGAAGCCCAAGAGAAACTGCTCTCTTTACTTTATGTTCTGTTTGCCTTCATCGACTGTGTCCCTTTTTGTTTTTTATATTTTGAGTGTTGATAACCTGTTTGTTCGCTGAAAATGTTATGTCTCTTGCCAACATGTGTGGTTAATTTGGTGATTTGGCCATGGTAAAGAGTCCAGATATCTTTTAGAATTGCTTTTCTTAAACTTACTATGGTCTTGTATTCTTCAACCAGTACAAGTGATACGTTTGACCCAACAATGATCTTAATATATGATTTACATACAAGTGTTTGGCTTACCTCTGAACCAATATCCTGAAACTATATTCTATTTTTATTATTTTTTCATGATACTATAGGAACATTGGTCTCGATACGTTGTTTTGTTTTTTTTAAACAATGTATATTCTATTACCATTGTTTACTGTTCTGACCCTGTGTATATAAAAAAACCTTAAGACATCTGTACTTTTTTGTTTCTTGTGCATTCAAATTTGCCTGTTTTCTGTTGAAAATATGTCTCAACCTTTTTTGACACCCGTATACCTTCAAACTCACCAAGATACCATATGGACTCCACCTTTGACCCTTAGAGGAAAATGACAAAGCTCTATGTATGTTTATAATGAGCATGATCAAAGGAAAAACTTCATGGGAATATGGAGAGGGATTTGTACGCAAGAATAGATAAAGAGGAAAAGGGATGTCTAGTGAGGAGGAAAAGCAGAGGAATGTGAGAGGAGGATGCACGGAGGTGAGGCCAGTGTGTCAGGGTGAGCTGCTGCTGCTGCTGCTGCTGCTGGAAAAGGAAGAGGAAGTGGTGAAGAAGGCCAGGGCAGAGCTGGGTCTCCGTAACCATTAGACTTTACACTAAGCAAAGCATTTCCAGTGTGCCGTTTTCTGTTAATCAATTCAAGGTGGGGTTAGAGTTTTTCTTTGCTTGGTGCAATATTTTACCACAGGGTTCAAACTACGGACCTCTGCTGTCAAAAGCTCCATGTTAGAACTGTAAAAGCTTTTCTTATCTGGTAAAGAATAATGTGGATCCTTTAAATAAATAGCAGTGAAATTCCAGGAACTCAGATCAGTCTTACAGCGCGCTTGTGTAAAAAGCCACAGGTGTGTGCGGTCACCATTGTGTCTGAGGCTGTGAGTGATACAGTGTTGCTGGGAGAGGGTCGAGTTTCAGCCCGAGCGCTTGGTCTTTTTTCACTCTGAGGACAGTTATGGTGCAGAGGGGAGCAGGGGAGGCCTACACAAGGGGAGCACAGCAAGTTAGAAAAGTTACACTGTACAGACACAGACTCGAGACGAGGCTTCTACATTTGTTTAAAACTTTGTTAAACAAAACACTATGCAAATCTAACGTACAGTGACATGTGTTTTACAACCTACAAAACAACTTTAGGCATTCTCACTAAAAGAACCAACCTAATCACTGGTATAACAAACTCGAGATAAGCCCCAGCCAAGGGTGAGCCTGTAATATGATACACTTTGCATTTAATGTAGAGTCAAATCTGTGCTGCTGGGACTGTTCCAGTCTACTGTTTCTGAACTTGGGAGTGTTTCAAGAATGAGCAATGAGTTAATTTGGCTGTTTTTTGTATTACTTTATTTCACAAGTACCTTCAGAGACTTAATGCTTCAGTCCACATGGTTTTGTTGACCTTTATTTTATTTTACCTTAAATAGTCAGAAAGCACTTTATATTCACTAAATATGAAACACCGACCTTCAACAACTTGTGTAGAGAACAGGTGATTGGAGAAGTGATCGCACAATTGTGTGTTTTGTTACATGGTGATACACTTTGGATTCATCAGTTTTGTAGAGCTATTTTGGCGCAAACATGCTGGGCATACCACTTTTTTGTGATGATTACAGTTAAGGGGCAGGTGTAAATTAGCACCACAGTTTTCAACCAGACCTCAGCAGTTTGAAAATATTTAGTCAATATGTCACATGTCTATTATTATAATCACAAACTCATTATCTTCTTTTAAGAATGGAATATATTTTCACCTGTGCCAACATTGATGTGCATGTGTTTTATTATATATTATGTCTAATTGACTTAACTTTACTCTGCATTAGATGCTGATGCCATTCTCTCTGTCCCAGCAGGGCCGGAGGTGACACCCAGCTACAGCAGTGCCATGTCGGAGCCGGTGCACTCTGAGGTGCCCCCCACAGTGGGCCCTGTGTACGGAGAGAAACCCAGTGCAGTGGACTTCAGTTATGTGGGAATTGACGCCATTCTGGAGCAGATGAGGAGGAAGGCCATGAAGCAGGGCTTTGAGCTCAACATTATGGTAGTCGGTGAGTGCCACAACCTTTTCTCAACCATTTCTTTTGAGACTTCAAAGTCTTTGACTGCGTAGTATCTTATTAAGTCAGACTCGACAGTGTCTCACCTTTTAAGCAGAAGCCAATTACAGCCACACCTGCTGATAGGCCACTGTAAAACTTTTTAGTGTAAATTCAAACTGTTAGCCTTAGGCTTAGACTGAGGCATGCTCTTTTATTTGTATTCAAGACAAATCTACTGATGCTAGAAGAATTACAGGGTTGGTATGGTATGATATGGTGTCATGACTTGAAATGTGTTAACAGTTGCACTTACACTTACTGTATAAAGCTCTTTCTGAGTAGAGTAGAATTTATTGCTTTTACAGTGTTTATAGTAAAACTACTGATACACTCACGTGTATCACTGGGCATTGTGCAAAGTACTGTTTGCAAATAAGCTGATTTTATAGGGCTTTAAAATTAAGGTATGTGAACATATAATACTATAGACTTTTAAAAACTATGTCGCGTTGTGTTTTCTGTTTTGTTTTTCTCTTCACTTCTGTAAATGCTATTTGTCTGTTATTTTGTTTAGGACTCCTTGTAAATGAAACGTTGCATCTCAAAATGCTTCCCTTCTAAATAAATAAATAAAAATATATCCAATGAAATGAAAAGTATTCCTCCAAAATCTTTCTCTTAACTACATGCTTTTACTGCCAGAGGTTCGATCATGATATGTTTAATGTCCAATTAATTTATCTGCCAAAATATTGTTTACAGTTGTTATCCTGGTATCAAGCGTCAGTAGCCCTGGTGGTATATTTCAGCCTTAACAGCGCTGACAAATGAACAGCTTCAGTTTTTATGTGTGTTCTTAAGTCTGCGCAGAGCAGAACTGGGCTCTGCTTATCAGATGCTATTTGGTTTTTCTGTCAGTTTGAATGCTGCAGAAACCTGCAGTTTGTCTCTGCTGAAAGCACACTATTTACACTGCTCTGAACCATTTCCCAACAAGACTTCAGTGCATTATGTTTCCTATACATAGGAGCTACTTAACAAATGTTCATCTTTTGGATTTCAGTTTTCTGTATTGCAATATCTGATGTTCTTACAGGGCAGAGTGGTTTGGGTAAATCCACACTGATGAACACACTGTTCAAGTCAAAGGTCAGCCGCAAGTCTGTGCAGGCCACAGCCCAAGAGAAGATTCCCAAAACTATTGAGATCAAGTCCATCAGCCATGGTAAGCATCATGTGGTCTGAAAGCTCATGTTCAGTAATCTTATGAAAGCTATAAGTGCGTATGACAGATTTTTGTGATTCTCTAACAATTGTAAATAGAAATTATAGTTTTACACCAATCAAGAAGAAATTTGCAAAGAAAGTTGAAAATGTGTTGAAAATTACAGGATGTGGGAAGTTCTAAAACACTGACGACCTCCCACTAAAGAGAATTCTGTCCAAAGTTTGTCACAATTTACATTTAAGAGTTTTTTTTTATACTTTCAGCCTTAATTCAGTAAAATAATGGTGGTTTCTTGTATTTGTATTTATCAGATAATAATGTGTGTGTACATAAGAGGAGTTTTGCTAGGTGACGGATTTCTCTAGTGTCACAATTTCCAACCAAGAACTTCAATTTTAAACCTATAAAAATTGTGAATACATAGCTGAACAATTTTGCTAAAATATTAAATAGACTCATCTTAGCTGTGTTTTAGTAAAATGAGTCATCTAATCTGTCAATGGCACTTGCAGTGCTAAACACAGTGCACTGATTTGCAGTGAATGTTTGTATTTGCAGACATCGAGGAGAAAGGTGTGAGAATGAAACTGACTGTAATTGACACTCCAGGTTTTGGAGATCAGATCAACAATGAAAACTGGTACCTCCTTTTAGCAGCTAAATACCACATATTTAAAGTGTCTTTCTCTTACGCCTTCTCTTTATTTTGTCCAGTTGGCAGCCCATCATGAGATTCATTAATGATCAGTATGAAGCATACCTTCAAGAGGAAATCAACATCAACAGAAAGAAAAGGATCCCTGACTCCAGGGTTCACTGCTGTATATACTTCATTCCTCCCACTGGCCACTGGTGAGCAGACTTTTAGTCCATTAAAACTAATGTAAAATGACACATGCCAACAAAATATCTCTTGTGAGTTCTGGTGAACATGGCATCGAGACAAAGGATTGATATAATCTTCTCCCTCGGTACATCCTGGGTCACACGTGGGTCTTCTTGTCTGTTGATAGTTTCTTGCGTGGGGCTCAGTAGAGACTTTTAGTGGCAGAGTATTTATAAAGTGATGGATTAGCAGGCACTTTATTGCATGTACCTTTGTTGAATCCAAGAGCATCTTTTAAGGGCCAGGCCTGTCTAAATGTGGTGTCTTTTACTCGTATGGTAGCCTGCTGAGATGCCCCCGTCTCTGTGCCCCACTGACTCTTGTTGATCCAACACTTGTCACATGGTCGCATAGTCTGCTGGCAGCTGCTGCAGCTCCACTTTGCCTTAAAAGCCTAATGGGAGAAGGGCAGGAAGGACAGAGACACCGAGTCTGTGTGGGTCTGGGTGTGTTGCCTTTTTATGAAACTTGGTGCACAAACTCGGGATTCTTTTTTGGAATAAACTTGTATATATACAAGGCTCTTAAAAAAGAGAACCTTATTCTCAAATGTTTTTTGATAAATGTTGGGTACATGTAGGATTTTTTTAGATTAAATTTGTAATACTGATGTTGTCTGGTTTCAGTCTCCGGCCTCTAGATGTTGAATTTATGAGACGTCTAAGTAAAGTGGTCAACATTGTTCCGGTCATTGCCAAAGCAGATACATTAACCCTGGAGGAGAGGGACTTCTTCAAACAAAAGGTTTTTTTTTTTTGCCTGTTTTTATTTTATTTTATTTTTTTTTATTGTTTGATTGTAAAACATTTCTGTGCAACAGATCAGAGAAGAACTACGAGCCAATGGGATTGATGTTTACCCCCAAAAAGAGTTTGATGAAGACCAGGAGGACAGAATGATAAATGAAAAGATCAGAGTAAGTGTGGCATAAAATGTTGGTGCAGCTTGTGCCCGTTAGTACAAGATTGTATTAAAAATGATAAAAAACCCACAATTGTTCTGATGCAGGAGATGATACCATTTGCTGTGGTGGGCAGTGATCAAGAGTACCAGGTCAATGGCAGAAGGCTGTTGGGCAGAAAAACCAAGTGGGGAACAATTGAAGGTAAACAGTCCCTCAGACGGGTTGTTTTGTATAATGAAACTGCTCAGTTTACAGACCATCAAATGTTATGTTGTACAGACACAGTCACATGTCGCCATTCATACATTTTTTTCTTCATTAGTGATAAAATTGTGGATGGGCTACTGGACAATATCAAACAAATATATTTAAAAGAGGCTCTTGAAACATTTCAGATTAGTGACATTTTAAAAATTGGATTAGCACAAGGTGAGCGTGTGTGTCTGTGCATGTGCGTGCACATGTGTAAATAAAATGTCAGTATAAATAAAATGTTAAAATTTGGACTCGGATCATGGCTCTTCTTGACAGAATATTGCTCTGGCACCACCTGCTGGATAGACCATAGAAATGCCTCCAGTCTTTTTTGTGCGTTACACTATTGGCTGTTTGCAATCCTGCCCTAACTTGTGTTGATGTGTTTCTCTCCATCAGTGGAGAACATTGCCCATTGTGAATTTGCCTATTTAAGAGATCTTCTCATCAGGTCAGCCATGCTTTTAGTTTTTCTGCACATATGCAAATGAAAATATGTTTGACTGTCTTTACTAATGAAGATGTTTCTCTGCATTAAGGACCCATATGCAGAACATAAAGGACATCACCAGTACCATCCATTACGAGATGTACCGTGTACGTCGACTGAATGAGAACAACACAGGAGCTGTGCACACTAATGGCCTCTCTGACCACTCTGCTCATGAGATGTAACCAGCGCCCCCTGCTGACTTTGCTCACAAACTACTTCACATCCGCATCGCTGGTGGGAGACAGGCTTCAGAGCTCGCTAGAGGGACTTGTGAGGGGCAGCGGCTGAATGGACTGTTTATGTCAGCTACTATCCTCATGCTCTGAAGCACCATGCAGAGCTTTGTAATGTGCTGCTGTCTGAATATACATGCTTTCTGATCTTATTTTACATTTTAATCTGCAACACCAAAGTTTAAGCATCTGCCAAATGACATTTGCCAAATTGTTTTAATGAAATCTATTCCACATTTTTAACAGGCCTATTTACCATGCATGCAGGAAACATGATTGATCAATCTGTAGGATGTAAAAAGATGGACTGATTCAAGGCCAAAGATACTCGCAGCTGGTAAAGCTGATCTATGTCAACATGGCAGAAAATACATTCTGATTTACTTCACTTAATTTTAGCCTGTTTCTGTTTTTGTCTTCAGTGCGAGCTTGAATGTGTCAATTTGTTATACACTTTGATGTTTAAATATCTTAGAGTGATTATTTTAAGATGAAAAGTATATGCACATTTTAAAATGTGAACAGTTGAACCACAGTTGCCCATTTTAACACTATCATTATCCTTGCCTCACAGTGCCTTATTTATCGGCAATTGCTGGCTAGTAGATATACCTGAAACTGGAGTTTAGGTTAGTTTATACGACTCTGACATGACTTACAGTTTGTGTTTGTACAAATATGCATAAGATATATCTATTTTTGACCAGCCAAGTTATTTCTTTGCAATATACACCTCTGTCCCACAAAAATGGCTCTTATTGACATCAATCTTACCTTTTATTTCCTGTGTCTTATGTTTTTGTACTATTAATAACAAATGTTTATCTTATTTTAAATAAAGAATATTAAAATATTTTTTATACTATCTCTATTCACAATATATGGTGGAATCAATTTAATGTACAAGAT
>JACN01133478.1:0-21535 GCA_000787155.1 Scartelaos histophorus | reverse complement strand
ATTCAATTAAAATAATTAATTAAAATTAAAGTGTTCCTGGTTTCATGGACCTACCCCCAAAAATCTAATTAATGAGAATTATTCCAATAATCCCACATTACCAGATCACCCCATGTGACTGATTAGATGTTGTGAAATAGCGCACTCTGCTGGTAGGATCTTACAATTACACACAGGCTATTTTAGTCATCAAAGTCAACAGTTTAAATTAAAAAAAGAAAATAAGTTAAACAGGATTGTTGTTGGTTGTTTATTGTTTACATTGAGTTTATTTGCAATATCTTTTCAGTCTCAGTGCTTTAAGTTCAAGGTAACATTACATTTTAAAAACATTTTAAAAACAGTACAGGTGGATATTTCAGTAAAAAGTAAAACTTACACTATTAAACACTGTTGCATCACTAGTTAATGTACACAATATAGAGTAGACAGAAAAAAGCTGTATCTCCAAAAAGTTCCTAAAACCACATCTGACATTTTTTCACTGTGTTCCAGCAGCATAAGCATTTATCAGAGAAACACCAGACAAACTCGATGGAAACTCACATCTTAACTCATCTATTCGGCCTTTCAGAGTCACATTTGTCTCTTGGATCCAGGCCACAAAGTTCTTCAGGCCTGGGCCACAGTAAAACCGGTTCATTCTCAAATCGAGACCCTGGAGTGATCTGAATATTTGTGTTTGGGGCTCAGCTATGAAGTTATTAGCCAGATTTAGTGTGTGTAGGTTCGAGGGAATGACATTGTCCTGAATGTGTGTCAAGGCATTTGATGAAAGGTCAATTTCCTCAATGGATTTAAGACCCTTGAAAATACTGAAAGGCAATGTCTGAATCTCATTGTAAGTAAGGCTGAGAAATTGTAATTGTCCAAGATGCTCAAATAAATCCAAGCATTTTCTCTTTGCCCAAATAGACTGTAATGAGATATGGTCCAGATATAACATCTTTAATTGAGTTGATGTTACATGTGAATCCACTTTGCACGTTTCAACTGGATTATGCTTAAAAATAAGATACTGGAGGTTTTTAAATTTGCTTAAAAACTCATATACGTCTCCCAAATTTGTCAGTTTGTTGTTCGAAACATCTACATACTTTGCTGAACTGGCAAAATGTGCAATATTGTGGATGGAATTTAATTTATTGTCGTCCAATTTCAGTATTTGCAGCTTGGGTAAAGAAGCAGGGAGTCCTAAATTTGCAATGGCGTTCCCCGTTAGGAATAGCGCCCGTAGATTTGTCAGGCCTCTAAAGGAGTTGTACCCAAGCACTCCAATGTGATTATGGGACAAGTCCAGCACTTTTAAACTGGTCAAAGACGCAAAAGTATAAGAGTAGATTTCACCAAGGAGATTGTGTGACAAGTTTAAGCTTTGTAAATTTGTCTTAAGACCAGCAAAAACATTTTTTTCAATTTGATTTACATGATTTTGTGACATATCAAGCACTTGGATGTCTCTGAATGGGCCAAAAACACCATGTTTTAATGCAAAAATCCTATTTCTAGATATATCCAAATGTTGTAGTTCACTGTCCCTTAGGCCTTCAAATGTTGTGTTGTCTGGATCAGGGAGATTTTTGAATGAAAAGCCTTTACCGTAATGCCCAGAAAGTTTAAGCTTGCTGATTTTTGTCCCTTGTATCGCTTTGAAAAACTTCTTTATATTGGACAAACTCAGCCTGTTGCTTGAAAAGTCAATGAACTCAAATGACATGTTTTTAAAGGGGTTGCCGCATTTTTCCCAGTCGAAATCTTCACTCGACATAGCCCCAAGCTTCACATGATTCAGATTCACATGCCTAAAGTTTTTGCCCTTGAATCCAGCAGTATCAGCTTCACAAATCTGATCAAGTGGATTCAATTCCAGGTTCAAATCTTTTAAATTGGTCATGTTAGTAAAATGCATTGCAGGTTGTAGCGTCTTAATGTTGTTGCCAAATAGGTTGAGAGTCTCCAGAGATGTGAGTGGTTCCAAAATGGTGCTGTTTAGTATAGTTTTGCTCAAATTGCAGTACTCTAAATATAACTGCTTCAAGTTGGACAGTCCCACGAACGCGCTTGGCTCTAACTGCAGATTCCTATTGGAACCCAGCACAAGTCTGGTCAGGTTTGTGTGTTTGCTGAAAGCGTTGTTGCGGATCACCAGTGGAGCTTTTTGATGACCTAAGTCCAGCTGCTGTAGCACGGGGAGGTGGGACAGGGACGTGGCCGTGATTTCCCGGATCCGGTTCATCTCCAGGAACAAGTGTGTGATGTGAGGAGGGAGCGCGGGGACGGAGTTGAGGTTTTTGAAGCCGCAGAAAGCCACAGGGCCACTGATGATGCACGAGGAACCACTCCGGACCTGTGCAAAGTGATGGAAAACACATAAATATTATACAGAGGTAATCACAAAGAAAAAAATACATTAAAAATACATACATACACAAAATATACATTAAAAAAAATACACAAAATATATACATAGTCTCATTTTGGCCTGTTTAATCATTTTATAGATGTTATTCTCAACTGACTTACAGAGCCTTTTGTTACCTCATAAAAAAACAAGCCTACAAGTTGTATTTTGCTAAATATACATTAAAAAAAATACACAAAATATATACATAGTCTCATTTTGGCCTGTTTAATCATTTTATAGATGTTATTCTCAACTGACTTACAGAGCCTTTTGTTGTAAAAAACAAGCCTACAAGTAGTATTTTGCGTCTCTTTTTTGTGAATATTGCCACACATAAGACAAAATATTTGATTTATACTTGTGCTATCATTGGGAATGTGCTTTGCCTTTCCCTATTCCCTAACTCTCAACGATAAAGGTGTTAAAAATGAAGTTAAAGTTAAAAACCCTGGAACAATACATATTAAAATTGTGAAAATATTGTTGAAAGTTTAAATTCAAGTCAAAAAATCTCACTGTATGTTGGTCCCATAAGATTAAATGTGATACAAATAGTCAAAAAGTGTTCAAACATACCTGGAGCACAGTGCAGATCAGGGCCATTTGAAGGGACAATCTCCACATCTCCATTGCCCTGTTGGATTCAGTGTATTTCTTAGTCTTCCCGTGCTGGTGCCGTGCCTCTTCTGTGCTTATGTTTCTCATCCACAGTTATATTAGCTTGTATTGCGCCACATTTTGACCAGTAAACGTAAACACTGACGTAGTGGGCTTTTCCTGCTCGCTTCAAAGTGTCAGAACAGTGGGAAACTCCTAGTTTTGAATGCCTACTCTTGTCATTTTGGTACATTTCGGAAGCAACAAGTGTTATTCGTGTGCACATTTTACCCACAACTTACACAATACAATCAAAACAATCAATGCTGGGTCCTGTTCCTATGCAACAAACAAATTAGAACTACAACTACATATTCCTAGTAGTACTTTTGTGATTTCTTACTGTAGTAACCAGTCTCAAAGCGTCTAATACTAGCAATACTGCAGTTTTTTTAGTACTAACTGTAACAACTACTACTGTTACAACATATTCATGCTATTACTAACACAGCAACAGGTCTATTACATTATTTTATTTTATATGTTTTATGTAAAAGCCTGTATAAAGAAGCAGAATAATTATATGTACAGTCTATGATACTACATTATTCATATATGTGTTAAATTATGACAATTGTGCATTTGAATTTGGGGACAGGAACAAACGTAAAAGAGAAAAGACTCAAGTCCACCAAGTCTTATTTGTACAGTCAATGACAAACAGAAGAGCAGCGAAAGTCTGAAAACAAGACTTCACTCTATAATCTAGCATCTCTAATGGGCATTAATAACGCCACAATTAGATAAAGAGAGCAACTTTTGTACATTAAAGGGAATCCACAGAAGAAGGAGACATCTGAAGCACAGAGGATTGTGGGTTATAGTTCACTTACACTGTTGTGGTGAATTTCACAAATGGAGGAGAATGAAGCAACCCAAACAGTGAATAAAGGCACAGAGGCAAACATAGTGTAAACTGAAGCTTATACCAGACAAGTCCAGGCCCACAGTTTGGTTTGGTTTGGTGGTCCACTGAAGAGCTCAACCACAAGAAAACCTAATAAACTATAATATACATGATGTCTGACTTGATGTGCAATATATAAACATTCACTTTTTCTCACTATTTAATGTTGTCCAACCTACAACCAAAGGAATGTGACAATGAAACAGCGTCACATGCAACAACAACGCACACATTACGCATATTATACACATAGATTGAGCACATTTTGCATAAATACAGCCTATATCTTAACAAAATATAAATGATGGATGTGGATAGAGAAATTATGATTTACATTTAAGCCTGAACTTCAACATTATTAGTTTAATCTTTGCAATATCCTCTACTTTATTTCATAATCTGGGTTGGTGCGCTCTGACCGCAAACAAAACTTAATGTACACGGGAAAAAAAACATGATTTCACTAGTCAGGGTACAGCCGCTGCCCCGTTTCATCAATAGAGCGGGCTAATAAGTGGGTTTTGTAGCTTTTGTGTTGCTGTCAAAGGGGGCGAGCGGTGGGCGGACGCACGGGCGCGCAGAGGAGTGACTTTCTTTCAAAAATAGTAGCCTACGCTCCGTCGAGGCTGCACCCGGTAACTACACGCGAGAGGGGCAGCTATGGAGGCTGGGAAATATGTTTTTTTACGGAAATAAACTTCATAACTGGATGTTTAAACCAAATAGAAAGACGCTGAGGACGTAAGAGAAGGGAAGCGGAGATTTGCGTAAAAGCGCATACCCGTGCGTTCATGTTATTTGGCGACGAATACCTGCCGAAAATAGTCCCCCCCGGTGAGTAAAACCCGAGTCGTGTTGCCTATTATGGTGTATACTAAAGAAACAAAACGACAAAGCTATAGTTAGGTGTGTGTCTGTGAAATTATAAGTTTAAATGTTGTAGTGGTTGACTTATTCATTCGATGGAACAAGGTGAACATGGAGTTAAAGTTTTTTGCAACATGGCCGCTCAGATTTCTGTTTCCCCAAGTTTGTTTTATAAAAGATTTACATTTTAATACATAGTTCAGAGTCTTATTTATGGAGTGATCTTGGTGATTTTTTCTAAACTGAGGGAAAATGTCTGATCTAGTGGACCTTGTGTGGGTAGTAGCTCCATTTAAACCCATGACGCTCTCTGAAGGCATGCCCACTTTTCAAATCATAACCACTCCAGGAATGAAGTGGTCCGTTCATTTGTTTGGGGGGCTCAGGGGTTCGTCATTTCATAGTAAAGTAACAGCGTGACTCATTATGAACAGTAATAAAGATGTAATAAGACAAGAAAACGCTGAACAACCATTTTCCCCATTCATTGCATGGGAAATTTATATAATTTTACAGATTTATTGGAACCCTTGCATCAAAACTTTACTTATTTTCTATTTTCTGTAAAATTGTGTGGGTTTATAAAAGTAACATACCTAAAAGTGCAATAAAATAAACTTCATAGACTTCATTATAGCACTTAGGCTTAAACTTTATTGATCCAAAAGGGAAATTAATTTGGACAAAGTAGCTCACAGATCACTTTATATTCAAATAACAAAGAGTGAAACATATAAAAGGTAATAAATTCTAAATAAGCAGCAAGAGAAGTTATAGAAATGTATATGTAAGAGTCAAAATAAATTAGAAAATAAGTAATAAAGTATAAAATCTCAGCTTTATACAAGAGACAACATATATAAATGCTAATAAATAATAAATAAATGCTTTTACTATGAGCATCTGTGGCTTGAGTAACATTAAGGACTGTTAATTTAAGAAAAATGTAATAAAGATGGAGAATAAAAGTAATTTTGAATTGGGTGTGTGATGTTGGGATGTTTTTGACAGAGATTAAATTAGGCCATATATTTTAAACACACTTTTATGTCTCTAAAACTCGACTCCAAAAATACATTTTACTAAACGTGTAGTCAGAAATCAGAAATACATTTAATTTGGAAGCACTAAATGAAGCTTTTAATTTGTTTTCTTCATTAAATCTCACAATATATATATATAGTTTATCAAATATTTAAGTAAAAATCTGTTCCTTTTTGTGCACATAATGCTTAAAGGTCATGAATCTTCCTCTTGCATCTATGTACTTATGTCTATTTAATATCTGCTTGTCTTGAACCCACATGTCTTCAGTGGAAACTCCTTTTGGCTGTAGATTTGCGCCGGTATCTCAGTGGCTGTGGGTGGGATCATTGCTGCGGTGGTGAGTGAGTAACCTATGATTAGGAAAAGACTCATTCCTCACACAGCTTTATATAATTTCACAGCAGCTGCTTTTCTATCAAAATCTTACTGTTACTCACACGTGACCTCTGCTGACCTCAACTTTGAAGCTTTTGGTTTGGATTTTTGTTGTTTGACGTGCAGTGAAACGGTGCACATCATTGCCTTTCTAACCCCGAATAGCATTAGTGCATCTGTTTGTCATATTCATCCATTTTCACCACCACGTTCTAGTATATATTTCCTCTTTTAAACCGCTTGTTGACTTCCTGAGATGTAGGTTTCGCTTTGCACGTCGCAGTATTTCCGTTGTCTGCTGAACTTTGGCTTATTCTCTCTTTAAGATCAATCCAGTGACGCATTACGATTTAAATGGCTCTAGTTATGCACAGATTAAAACTTGATGCATACATTTTAACAGATATTCTACTTGTATAAGACAAATGCATTAGTCCTATTAATTTGCCATATAGTAGTATTGTTGTTGCAATACGAAAATTTCAACCTTGATATTGAGGAATAGACTCTATACCAATACCACAATGATAATTAAAACCACTCTTTCTTTAGACAATAGAAAGTGATTTTCAACATCAGATCATAGCACTTTCTTTTATTTTACCATGGAGATCTGACTTTTTTAGTAGTGATACATGCTCAAATAAGTATCTAGTTTTGGTATTAGTTTTAGTATCTGATTTTAACACTTTTGACAACCCTCTTTTATAGTTCAGTCAACAGGAAAGAGTATGTTTCCTCCCCTTATTTAAAGCCTAAATATTGTTGTGTTTACATAAAATAGTCAAGCAAAGTTTGGACAACACACTGTAGTCATGAAGTTGCATGTGCGTAAAAATAAAATGCAAAGCTATATATTTTTTAAGCTTTTTTTGCTAACTTATGAAGCACCAGTTTAACCCAATTGTTGTAAACTGTCAAAATCACATCTACTACTGCTACTTCTCATAATGTAGCAAGGCAAGGCAAGCAGCGCTAAATATGTAGTATATAACTTTTTTTCTGTTATTCCTCCTGAATATTGTTGGAAAAACAATAAGGACAGTATATATTGTATGTTATTGGTTGAAAGTCTAGATCTTATTATCACAATCAAACTCTCAGGACACTATTTAGGACTCAGCTTTAAATGTTGGAGGGTTATGTCATTATGGGACGCGCCGGCCATCCTAAAGGCACCTCTTAAAAGCATGTAACTGTAACTAGAGATTTGTGACTTCTGTTTTTACCTGCCCGGCAACAACCCTGAGGTCGAACGAGGCAGGCCGGGGTCATCATCGTGGATATGGAGGTCAAAGGTCAAGACACAACAGGAAACAGGAGAGATTCAAGCAGATTTTCAGTCTAACTTGCTAGAAGTAAAAGGCGACTGCAAACTTTTCTCTTACGATTTAATTGTAAATGTTTTAGCATCCAGCATCCTATAATTTTGAGGACTTTTCACCACTAAAAAAATGATATAATGTTTTATTAGGTAATTGCTACGGCTATGGTCATAATTTCCCATCATTCTGAAACCCAGAATAGATAGATAGACCTACTCTGCATTCTTGGATAACAGGGGTGTTAAATTTTTAGAACATTTCAGGCTTTTTAAGGACATAACTTCTGCAATGCAAGTTCTTATTATTACTTTCTTCTCTTTTAATTTCCTGCGTAGTTCATAAACCCAATTTGCGGCAGATTTGTCTGGTCCTCGGCGTGTGCGTTACTGTAGTGGGTTGTTCGTAGGATAAATGGCGCTCAGGTATTCGGGCGTCTAAAGTTACAGTACTGTATAAGTGTGTATCAGTGATGGACGTAGACCGGTGCTGTCAAAGTCTGTGTGAGAATGGGGAGCAGCTGCAGCGTGCCTCAACTGTCTGCGGACCAAACAGCACAGTAAACAGCCCGTTGAGTCATCTTTAGTATTTGTTCCCCATATCACACATACTCGGGCGGGTCAGATATAAAAGCGATAAATAGACGCAGGAGAAAACGCGCTGGTACATTAGAGCTACACTGTGTAACTTTTCTACTGGTGAGTTTTGCTGTGTGGAGATGCTTTGCTCGGCTTGGAATGCACCACTGTGGCATTATTACTCAAGCAGGTGAAACCACGAGGCTAAGTTACAGGTCAGATAAGTTGAGAGGCTCCTCACTGTAAGAACAAATGTCTTCCGAGATATTATGAGCAATAAAAAAACACCTAGAATTGAATAGAATCAGAAAAGCTCCATATAGTGTAACTTTAATAGCTCCTATATTAGTGCTATTTAATCCTCTGTAATACTTTGGTTGCTGAAATTATAACTCCCAGGAGGCGGAGGAGTGAAATATGCATGACATTTTGCAAAGCAGGTCCAAATTTTTAGGGTAAATGACCAAACTTTCCAAACTACAGCTCTTTTGATGGGGTTTACTCGGTTTACAGTTGCCAGAATCATTACAAAAGTTGTGACATTACAGGCTTTGACTATTTGCTGAATGTCTCTCTCCATTTTGGTCCTTTCTTTACTGTATTCTGGTCTGTCTAATAAACCCCATGGCCCAAAAATGCTCAAGAAGAAGGACTAATGAAGGGACGATGAGTGATGCACGTAGGGGCTGAAGGCTGGTTCTGTGGAGCAATTTAAAGCTGCACTGTGCATCTATGTAGCATGAATCCAGTATTTTACATGCACCTGCTTTTTTCCTTGGAGACAGAGCTGACTGTGTCTTGACATTCTCCATAAAGACAAGCAGAAAAGTTACATAGTGCACTCCTGCATTTAGCACAGCATAATTCTCTGTAATACGCTGGTTTTTTGAAGTTGTAACTACCAGATCTAGAGTAAAACCAGACTGGAGGACTAAATATCCTTCACATTTTGAGCGAAGGGTTACAATCATGATAATAGCTATAGAACGAAATGCTTCTGCTCGTTGTGGTATAGATTTGTTTGTGTTTTTGCGCTTGATTTAGGCGAAACACTGTAACTACAGGATCTGCTGGCGTGTGGGGTAATTCAGTGTTTGGGTGGTCTCTGCTAATGGGACCCCCTACGGACTCACCGCACCCACTGCCTCTGAGCGACAGGGAAACTAGAGAAACGACCTGGACGTTCTGAGATGCCACCGTGCCAACATTTATAAGATTCTGTTGATGCTTGTATCATTTGTATGGAGAGATTACTATTATATTAGATGTCGAATGTCATAAAAATCAATATACTGTACGTGAAAAGTAATTCCCATGGTATTTGCACCAATATGCCCCCATGAAATGAAAGAATCACTATGAGAAATGACGACAGACTAATCAATACCAGTTTGTTTCTTAGATTGGACTGACTGAACCCTTAGTTCTCTTGCATGTGGGTGTACGAGAGCAGCATTAATTCATTTATGCTGCTTATCTCATTAAGAGCCCGGAGCAGACGCCATGCAGCTACTTTTGCTCCTTATTAACGCTGTCACGTTACTTCAATTTATGTTCATTCCAATTCTAAAGAAAAGGGTAACAGTTTAAAGATGCAAAAAATCCAAGGCACTCACCGGTTGAAATAAAATGCCTTTATTAATTTACGGCATGTCAAAATGGACAACTTTAAAAGTCACGACGCGAAACCCTGGGTTTCTTGTATTTAACACACATGGTTCACTCAGTATTCACAATCCACAGGCTGAAACGTGTCGGGACTTTTAAACTTGTCCATTTTGACATGCCGTAAATTAATAAATGGATTTTTTGATTTTTTGCATCTTTAAACTGACTTCCCTTCCCCAAAGACACCACTGTGTTTTTTTTACTTTTTTCTACTGTGTATTATCCTCTGGAGGTCCAGGAAGCTCCTTTAGAAACTTTTTATAAAAGGGTAACAGTGTTGACACTTGATTCCAATTTCAATACTACAAAGTTAAGAAAAATTATCTGTTTTAAGTAATAATAAAATCCTTCTCAACATTCATCATTCTTATTACATTCTTTTTGGTATTGAGAGAGTTTATTGATAATAGCATCAGAAATATTAGTAGTACCTGGGTATTGATACTTTTGACATCTCCAGTGCATCGTTTTTGTTTGCACACTTATAATAAAAGATTTAACACTTTTATATCACATGTATTCACTTTTCATTTTACGTATTCATTCATTTTTATAATATAAGAGAAGTGTGCTTTGCTAATTAAAACCCCCCTAGGATCAGGCACAAAGGCACACGTCAGGCCAGTGTCCAGAGAGGTAAAATACTGCCCTCTTTTAGTGCTGTTTAGCGTTCTTATTAGCGCAGTCCCCGCAGCCCTTTTCTCTCGTTTGTCTTTGAATTGAAAAGGACTTGTCTAATTACCTCTTTTCTTTTCTTTGCTCCTGTTTGTAGCCGTCCATTGAGGCCCCTCCTGCTCCGCGTGACCCCCTGACACAGAGAGGTACGACCACACACTGTACGGGCTTTGTAAACGGAGCAACAAATCAGGTTTAGACACTGGATAAATCGCCCGAGTGTGCCTCCGTATTCAGAGAGTATTAAAACCAGATCTCACTGTTTGCATGTTTGTTTCTGTAAAGCTCAGCAAACGTTGGCCATAATAAAACCTTGAGTTGCAGCAGGGGAGTTTGTCAGATACACAAACACTTGCAGCCAGCTGGAAAAAGACACCTCCCACTTATACTGTAACATCTAAAGTAAAAAAGTAAAGTTCATAGTGAGTTTAGAGTCATATGGTCATTTCTGATTAGTCATTAAGTGATATTATACATGTTTAGGGTATTAATGATGAACATAGATTTACATTTAGACAGTATATGTGATTATTGTAATAGCTGAAAAATCACAATAATTCAAATATTAATAATTCATTGCAGCTTTACTCTATATCTGCTTTAAAATATCAGCAGTTTGTCAGATTTCCACACTGTAGTTTTAGTTCTACAAACTTGATCTGAAATGCATAAGATTCTTGTGTTAGTTTAGTGATTCAGATTTGAGTTTTTAAATGCTCCAGTCAAATATGAAAAAAATAATCACACATATCCAGTAATGCTAGTTCGAAACTTGCACTTGTAGTGGACTGAGCGTCACTTTTACAGTGCACGCTCTATTGTGTTGTGTAATGAAAGTCCAGATCAGGGCGCACACTGTCCTCTCTGGATAAGATAAGACATGTGGGAGCTCAATTACAAAGGAAAGTATTGTGACGGATTGAGCTGCCACTTCGATGACTAATTATTTAACTCAGAGCAAGTGAATTTACTTTTGGAGCTTCACTGTGTTGTCTGTAGTTTTAATGTGTGAAAATTCCTGTGTGAATTCTTTTAATTTATCCCAGTGAAAGCTGCTTTTATATATATACAGGTTCAAAGAAAGTTAGATGTGATAAAGGGATTGATTGTGTCACTTTAATTTCTGTTCCAGAAGTCAACTGATCTTATCCTGCATACATAAAGTAGCCCGTATAAAAATGTGTAAAGGAAAGTTACAGCAGTTTAAGTATAAAAAGGTTACTTTTTTTTGAGGAACAATTATATGTCTCTTAGTAGGAACTTATCAGTTTATTTCCGCTATCACTGTGGATACGCCATAACTTCCTCAAACTCAGTCAAGATTGAATCTGCTGTACAGAGACCTACTGTCTACTCAATTAATGAATAATTTGTTAACAGGTAAAAGGTCAATGGAGACCAAACCCAGTATTTGGAAAGCCCTTCTCCAGAAAAAGCCCAGGGCCCAGTGCATTGCTGAAATCCGCATGTTAATTCATTACATCTCTAATGCTTTTCAGATAAAAATACCCAAAGCAAATGCTCATCCATATCAGTTATACACAGACAGACAGTCAGACAGAGACAGGATGCAGTTATCTCCAAGGCCGGGCTGGAAATATCAGTTTAGTCATTGCTGCAGTCGGCGCTAAATGCAGTGAACTGAGTGACTTTGGGAAGTGCGGGTAACACGTATAGGGCTCAGTTATTTATACCATGAGTGTGATCAGCTGTTTTAAAAAGAACATGAGCCTAACAAACACTTTCAGCACAGACCTCGGTCCTGTTTATTTTAACTCATGGAAGTTCTGTTTCATTCACATGCTCTTGGCTGTTTTATGAGCCTTCTACTTCTTCAGTGTCATGTATAAGATGAGTCAATGAAATTAAAAGGGAGCTGTGTATTCTCCTGTGAGGAATGTTCCACAGTATAGCATTAAACTAACCTATCTCCAAGGCTTTAGGCCAAATTACAGGAAAGATCCGTGGAGAGATGATCCAGCTGTAAGAATATTTGTACTTTTGAGCCATAAAAACACTTGGGAACTGATTAAATTCGAGTTAGATAAGTTAAACGCAGCAATGTGGGACATTCTAGTCAGTGCAATGCATTTCCATGGAGACAGGGAGGTGGTAGAACATCCACCAGAAATGTTACACAGCGCATATTTAAGGGTGAGACATAGCAGCTGTATTTTCATCTCTTTCAGCGTCACACAGCAAAAAAAAAAGTGGGTTCATGCTTTCAAATGACAGCAGGATTAGCTACTGTAATATTTACTCATAAGGCTGTGATTTCTTAACATTAGTGTAATAAAAAGCTGCTTCCACTCAATCATTATCATCATGCAGCCAGTTTTAGACAGCCAGCTCAAAAATACCTAAATACCTTAAAAAAAACACACACACATTCTGACTGTATACACTGTATTATACACAAGAATATTAACAAACTCTTCTGAAACAGCAGGATTAGCTACTGTAATATTTACTTATAAGGCTGTGATTTCTTAACATCGGTGTAATAAAAAGTCTATGCTTCCACTCAGATCATCATCATGCAGGCAGTTTTAGAGCTCAAAAATACCTAAATACCTAAAAAAAAAATTCTGACTGTATAGGTATATTAACAAATTCCTCTGAGAGATAGAAAGGTTTAATACCATGCTGTGAAACATTCCAGACAAAGCAATAACATTTCCACGGAAAAAAGCATTTGACGAACCAGGAAAGATACACAATGCATCTTTAAGTGATTATTTTATGAGAAATATGCCTAGAGTGGTGGAAAACTGTGATCTTGTGTAATACAGCTGTCAGCGTCTTTTGATTCAGCGCACTTGAATTTGAGAGTCAGGGAGTGAAACAGCTGCAACGAGACAAGACGGAGCAACCGGCGCGACCAGCCAACAGTGCGAGAGAGCGAGGGAGCGAGAGAGGAGGGAGATAAGTGAGAGAGGAAGAGAGAGAGGGAGGAAGAGAGAGAGAGGGGAGGACTCTTGAGGTCTTTTGTCTGAATGAAGCCCAAGTCTCCTGGGAAGGTTTGGAAATCTGCTCTGGAATGTGCACGAACCGTGTCGTAGTGTAAAGTGTGTGTTGGGGGTTGGCCTGTCACCACATTTAGACGAGGAACGCAAATATTTGAGTCGCTTGGGCCACTCTGACTGTTGCCGTGGAGATTGGCAAATTAACTTGACATTATTGATTTCATAGTTCTGTTAGTTGATATGATGCAATTAGCAAAGTTTGCATGTACTTATATATATTTTGCAAGCAATAAAATCTGCACGGGGTCTTTCTGGGCAGTAATTATCAAAAATTGCAATA
Organism: Scartelaos histophorus; assembly: GCA_000787155.1. NCBI lineage: Eukaryota > Metazoa > Chordata > Actinopteri > Gobiiformes > Gobiidae > Scartelaos > Scartelaos histophorus. The sequence continues at coordinate 7,729 of JACN01133478.1, read as the reverse complement.
TATATTTTAATATTTTTCAGCTCTAAATGCAATAAGCCACTCTTTATATAATATAAAATTAGACTGCTACTATTGCAATTAACACTAGCCTATAAAAAAACCATATCTTTTGAATGGTAAGACCTCAAAATTTGACATTTAAGACACCAAAAGCTGAACTCTGAAATGAATTGACAATGCAAAATAGAGCATTGTTACTTGTGAATCCAAATCTGAACCAAAACTCCACAGTGATTCCTGCCTTGAGCTCCGATGACTTCAGCTGTTTATTTACAAGCCCATCCTTGAACGGCCTTGAACTCGGTGCAGTCTTATGTGTCCAAAAGGGAGTGTCTTCATTTGAAGCTAGAGTTACGAGGTGCAGAATTCGCCCATCGCTTTTGTGTGGAGTCAATAGAGTGATACTAGCCACTCTCAGACACTCTCAGTCGAGATCTGAGGATAAGAATATTGGTAACATGAATAAAGGTGGTGTTAGTCTTAGATATGGGAGAAGCTAAGGGAAAGACACATTTCAGCTCATGCATCACTATGAAAGTGGATTGGATGCTTTATTTTTCACTGCAAATTCCAAACATGAATCTAAATGTTTCTTTTTACTGGCCACAATTGTTCAACCACATGGAAACTGTGTGATTATCCAAGGAGGACTTTGCTACTGTTGCTGGGAAATCCTAATAGACCCAAAGTATCTTATTATTTGAGTAAGTATCATGTGACTTTGAAATGCTACTTATTTTGAATTTATCATTCACATTGTTCTTATTATATTATAATATTTTACATAATGTGAGTTACTCTGTCCAAGTGATTTCCCCTGTAGAACAATAGAGTTTGTCAGTAATGACAGTATTAGTCATGTAATGGCTGCTTGAGGTAAAATGAAACTTGTTTAAATAATATTGGGCCACCACAGCCTATTACTGTGTAACTGCATAACAAAAATATGTATTTATATTTAAGAGTATTTAAAAAAGATTAGTTCTAACGTATTACCCATTTGAAACAGATGTTATTAGTTTTTTGTGGATAACACAGAGGACACATTCTTTCTTTTTCATATTAACAAACCAAAAACAATAATAATCAGTGATGGGAAGAATACTTTGAATGTATTTAGTTACAGAATACTGAATCCAGCACTGGAAATGCAAGAATTACACAAGCACAAACCACAACAGCAGTGATTTCTGTTGTTCTCTCTGATTCTTTGCTGTATGAAGCCTACGTTTTGTGATCAGTACCACCATGTATTTAGGAAAGTAAATGTATTCTGAATACCACCAGAATACTCTAAATTAGTATTCAGAATCTGTAATAATGATAATGATGATAATAACAATAATAATAATGCTTTGATGCTTTGTTAAATAGTAGTTTGTGTTTTGTCTGTGTTCAGGATGGTGAGGATGGAGGAGGGGGGGCTGAGAGACCGGGGACGAGGTCCCGGAGTCGAGAGCCGACAGATCCTGGTGGAGCTTGGTGAGTCACAGGAAAGAAGAGATACATGACACTGTATTTGAATGGCACATGAGGAAATGTGTCCTGTGCTGTTCAAGTGTCAAGTGCAAAGTGGTTTAGCTTAAGCATCCATAACCATGATGTAAAAGTCTTTTTGTTTTATCTTGTCCCAGGGGAGCAGAACTTCGATGCCATTGTACTGTCCACATATCGAACAGCCTGCAAACTGAGGTTTCTGCAGAAGAGATGCAACTGTGAGTCAGAAACAACACTGTCGTCACTGTTTTGTTGTAATCTGACTAATCCTGCAATTTAAAAGTAGAATCATTCTGCATAAAATCTAAACCAAATGTAATGTTGATGATTAAAATAGGTTAAAAATAGGCTCAAAGTTCATTTAGGAGTTTTTGAAACGTGTTGTTGAAAGTGAAAATGTTTTATTCTTGTATGATATTTCATCATCCTTGGATTTCACCTGTTTCCTGTCTAATCCATCTTTTTTTGTAAAACACGTTTTATATACAATACAGTATAAAAGATGTTGCACATATACAATAGCTCTGTAAGAAAATGAAATACGATAACAAACAAAAACAGCATAAGAGTGAAAAAGGAAACCCAATAAAAACTGTAAAAACTAAAATGAAATGGCATTACAATATTAGTGATAGTAATTCCTGTAGGTGAAGTAAAGCATGAGAAAAGTGTTGAGAAATTAAGTGTATTGCAAAGCATTTCATTGATAAATCTTGCTAAAAATCTGTGTAGCTTAATTTTACTTAAAAGTGTTTTATCTGCCTCTGCTGTCCACAAGTCCATACTGTCATTTTGACTTTGACTCTTTGTCCCCAGTGCACTTGATCGACATTTACCACGTGATTGAGGCTGTGCGAGACGCTGGCCTGAACACTGTGGAGCTGCACGCTGGAATCTCAGTCACCCGCCTGGAGAACCTGGTCTCTAGTCTGTTTAACCAGCTCAGTAAAAGACTGCCCACCACGTACACCATCAACCCCAGAGAGAGCACCGTGCTGCTGGTCAAGCTCATACTGGCCACTGTCGACAGGTGCGAATGACAGGGACACTTGTCATCACTTTGCAGTGTTGCTTAACTTAGTCACAAGGGCAGACAAGTACATTTAAAATCTAATTAGCTCTTGGATTAAGGCTGTATTATTTGCTACTGTTAGAGGTTGAATATTAATATTTTGATGCAATAAATTGACATAATCACATAGCAGTTAAGTGCAATAGCAGTAAAACCAGTGGTCAAGTAGTAATAGAGTATGTACTGCTGAGTATTTCTAACATTGTTAATGTGTTTGCAGTGATCCTGAAGGTCGTCTCACCGTGCTCTCTGTCAAGGCTCTGCTCTCTGTGCTCTGTGGAGGGAAACTGGTCGATAAACTTCGCTGTGAGTGTTTGCTTCCACAATGAAAATAAAACTTTTATTGCCATTTTACTGATGACAGATGTCACTGTCATCATGGTCAGCAGTTATTACTTACTTGTGTTACTAAAGTGCCATCTAGTGGATATTTTTATAAATTGCAGCCTTGTTTGTGAAACAAATGATGGAAAAAAAACAAAAACTATGGATGTACTAATTGCTCTCTACCATTAGCACTAATCTCTTTATCTGTCTGTACAGATGTCTTTTCTCAGGTCTCTGACTCCCATGGAGTCCTGGTGCTGCCCAAGTTTGATATTTTTCTGAGAGAGGTTCTGAAGTTGCCCACTGCTGTCCACGAGGGGCCGTCCTTTGGATACAACCACAGTTTAGCTCGCTCATGCTTCCCACAACAGGTACATTGTCAGGCTAATCAATGCTTTTTAAAAAATAATTTAACTGTTTTAATGGGATATTTCACTGTCTTTTGCAGAAGCGAGTTATGCTGAACATGTTTCTAGACATTGTGTCAGACCCTCCACAGTGTCTGGTGTGGCTCCCACTGATGCACCGTATGGCCAACGTGGAGCATGGTACAGTGAATACTTTTGTGTTAGTGTGACTACTCATGTTCCATATTAAACATGATGAACACCATATCACCTGATAAATGTTTTGATCTGCATGTGTTCCTGTGGTATGACTGACAGCTCACTCTGTGAAGTGCTCTGTGATTGACGTCTCTTTCCCCGTCCTCAGTGTACCACCCGGTGTCATGCTCCTACTGTCGGAGTAACGGGATGACGGGGTTTCGATACCGCTGCCTCCGTTGTCGTGGTTACCAGCTGTGTCAGAACTGTTTCTGGAGAGGAAACACCAGCGGCTCTCACAGCCGACAGCACCAGATGAAGGAGCACTCGTCCTGGGTGAGTGTTGCCAGCATGTGGTGCCTGGAACAGACCAGCAGGGGGCGTTCAGGGCAATAAGGAAGATGTGCAGATGTACCTTTACTTTTTTTTACATATCCTCTTAGACACCATAAAAGGCATCATATTGAAACTGCCATTAATATAGTTACATTTTCAGTTGATTAATGATTAGTTAATTAGTTTAGCTGATGTGAAAAGTCTAAATAATGCAAAACACAGCAGGAGATTACACCATCTTGTTTCTAACAGCAGAGTAGGACCTCAGTATAAGAGGTTTACAATGTTGTACTTACTTACTTCTGTTACTGCAGAAATCTTCGGCCTCCAAGTTTGGCCGAGCCATTGGCAAGACTCTGGGCTGCGTGTCAACACGAGAACCTCCACACCCCGTATACCCTGAGGAACCAGAGAGAACCCTCAACCTCTCCAACATTGTGTAAGCCCAATTCTGTAAACTGTAAACTAAATTCTGTGACTGTAAACCATAAGCAACACTAGAAGTATAAAGCCGTGTTTGTGGTTCTGAGGTGGTCTGTTGTGGAGCCTACGTTTAAATTCACAATTTATGCCGACAATATACTTTATAATCATGCAGGTATTTCATTTTTCTCCTCAAATTGCTGGTCAGTAGTTTATATTGTGTGCATTGTGAGGCTGAACTAAGCTGGAGTCCCTCATTTAGTAGTATACAAGTTGTATATTATTGTATAATCAAAGCCTTAAAATGTCCATTACTTACAGTTGGTTATAGTGGCAATTAAGTGTCTGTTATTCACACATAATTGTAAACTCCAACTTTAAGTTTTAAACAGCTTCTAAAATGATAAGCTGTTTGTGTGACACAACAGCCTCATGTTTACTTCTTTTGCCACCCACTTATGAAGCTCCACCTCTAGTCTTTGATTTTCTGAATGACCTCAGCGTGGATCATTACAGACCTCCAGTAGAACTAAATTAGGCCAAAATACAGACACTGCACTTTCCACAAGTGAGTGAGAGAACTAGCATTAGAGGATTTGGTTACATTTGAAATGAAATATGCAGTGTCGAAAGGAGTTTATTTCTTGCCTCATGTGTCCTTATAATGTGTTTTGTTAAATTGTGTATTTGTTCCATGTTGTTGATGCGTTTGTTTGCAATGATGACAAAGTATTTGTCACTTTAGACCCACTCGAACAATTGGAAATGACGGTGAAGACATGATGCTGTCCCCTGTGGTGCCAGAATCATCTAAAAGGTATTTATAATACATTGTGGAACTTACATTATTGATAATCCAAAAGCATTTTAACCGTACAAACCAGTGCTGTATAGACTGTATTCTGAGGTAGACTGCAAAGTGGAAATATGTTTTAAAAGAAGTTAACTGATTGACAGTCGTATTAATATGTAAGCTTACGTGCACAATGTCCTTTTGTTCAGTTTGTCGGCGGCTCAGAGAATGAACGAGGAGCATGCACTTATCGCCGCTTATGTGAATCGGCTCCAGGGCAGCCCAAGGTGAGAGAAATGTGCTTGATTTCTCTATTTTAATTAGTTTTAAAACATTTGTATTGATCCTGTGGGGTAATTGGTCACAGTAGACTAGCATAACTGTGAAGAAAAAAGATCCATAGACAATTCACTATAATATGATAGAAAGAACTATCAGTATTTGTGCTGGTTTAGTGTGGACAGCCCGAGCCGACAAGACGAGGAGCACAAACTGATCGCCCGATACACCTCCCGTCTGGCAGAAACTGAGGGATCAGGCGTAAGTGAATTTAACTGTTTACAAAGTCCACCCTGGCTCTCACTTTGAACAGCTTTTTTTTCCTGCCTTTTTAGATGATACCAAACCGAAGCATTAACTTTGACGCCAATAAGCAGAAGAGGGAGCTGATTGCCCAGTTGGAAAACAAGAACAGGTTTGTTTGGTGTCTTCACTTACTCACAAACCTCCCTCAAAAATAGGCTGATTATGACATTATTTCATATTTAAGGATGGGCCCAAAAAAGATCAACCTCATTTTCCACACTGTCTGAAGATAATTGTGTTTATTTATCGTTATTTATGTCGTGTATCTCAGTTTTAAAGAGTGTTGCAATATACTTCGATGTTTCCTGTATATATTGCTTTAAAATCTGAGCCTGTTTTACTGATATCCACTCTTTTTGTTGTTGTTTTGTTGTATCCTAGAGAGATTTTGGCCGAGATCAAGCGTCTCCGGGTAGAGCATGACGCAGCGTGCCATCCCAGTCCAGAGAAAGGAACCACAAATCCCACTCTGCTGGCAGAACTGCGCCAACTCAGGTGAAAACAGCGCCCCCCCGAGGATCTAAACCGCACTCCCCCTTTTTGCAAACTTGATATTCCGTGGGCACTTGGAGCATAAAGTTTAGTCGTCATTCTTTGCCGTCGATGCAACAGTGTTTTTCTGCAGTGCCACATTTCAGTTTTGGCGGGAAACGCTGGCGGCTCAGAGGAGAGCACTCGAGAGCAGATGGACACAGCAGATGGCAGATTGTGTGAAGCGCCAATGTAAAAATCACACCCAACATGTTTATGCTTTTCTGCAAAAATAAAAACATTATGGAGCCGCAGTGCAAAAAGAGGTGCAGTCTATAGAAAAAATACTCTTTGTGGCTTTGTTACTTTTCATAGGTGTTCATTTGTTAACCGCCATTAAGTTGAAATTAACGTTTTTCCTGCACACTCATTTTTATTCTGACGCACTTTTTGCCAAATCATGAAATGCAAAACACTCTCAAAGTTATAGTTACTGTCTTGTGGTGCTGATTTGCTCCCGTTTTTAATTTAGAATGATGAAAAATAGGTTTTATTCGTGTTACGTCACAAACCTGGAAGACTTTTTTTGCACATCTTGGCTATTGCAGTTAATTTAATAAAGTTAATTTCAATCAGGATTCATGTACAGTAAGATTTTTAGAGCCTTAAAGTGAATAAAATGAATTGCAGCTCTTGAAACATCCGTGATATTGGTGAAGTAGACTGAAGAAGTGTTGGTATAAGTCAGTGTTTGGACTGATTATAACATTAGATCACTTTCCTTATTGTCATCTGTGCGTTCGTAAGATTTAAGTGTCTAAACTGGAATATTGCGTTAATGTTTCAGACAGAGGAAGGACGAGCTGGAGCAGAGGATGTCGACGCTGCAGGGGAGCCGCCAGGAGCTCATGGAGCAGCTCGGGGAACTCATGAAAATGCTCAAGGTGAATGCGCGCTAAACTTTATATAAGCGTTCCCATTTTCCTTTCTTTTCCTCTGTATTCCCTGTGTCGACTCTCCTCACAGTGGTTAATTCAGTCTGATCTCTGATGCTACATTTCCAGCTTTGAATTGAACTTTCCCTTGACTGTCTCTGACCCTTTTTTCCACACTTTTCTCTCCACTTCTCCTCTCCTTTTGTGACCGTTTAGGATGAGGAACAGCGGCAATCAGTGAGTTTTTATGATTTGAGTGTGTGTTGCTGATATTAGTGATTGTATAAAACATTTAGATGCACACCAATAAAAGATAATCAAGATGCATTATGCTTTTGTCTACTAATTATAATCTATACACCTAAATAGGCATGTGATGATTTCATGTGTATTATTCTTAAAAAAAACTGATACAAAGCAAGTACAGAGCAGTGGCTGAGAACTGACCAACTCAAATATAATAAATAAGAATTAGAACCATTTATAATATGGTTAATAGCTCCTTAAAGCTAATTTTAACAAACTGGCAAATGAAGAATGACTAATTTTACATAAAGCAATAAGCAGATCCTTTATACAGATTATTTTACCATAATAGTGTTGTACAAACAGTAGTAAAACTTTTGTGCTAGACGTTTTTTGTTTTTTTTTTCATTTCTAGGCCCAGGCGGCCGGCTCGTCCCACGCCTCCCCGGCCCGTCCCAGTCCGGTGGCTGCAGTGCGCTCGGCCCGATCGGCCTCTCCT
>JACN01083873.1:0-12728 GCA_000787155.1 Scartelaos histophorus | reverse complement strand
ATATATAGTGTATTATATGTCCTTTAATGACAGTACAAAGTTAATCTGTTCTCCACCTGTCTGTAGTCATAATGTAATGGCTGATCTGTCATAATCACGCTGAAAGATCATCCCAGGATCAAAGAGCGGTCTGACTTATAGGAGCTAAAAAAGGTTAAGTTTGAGCTGAACGGGAAGAAGTTACGAAAGTGCAGAGTGAAAAGAGGATTATTATGGATAAAGTCGTACCAAAGGAAGAAGGACTTAGAGGGAAAAAAGCTCAACTCCAGGTGAAGACCATACAGACTAATATGAAAACCGTTCGTCTCCCGTTTTCCATGCGTGTATATTCTGTCCAAAACCTGCTTTCTGCAAGTCATTTTAAGCATCGTCAGATTTAATTGCCCCTTGAAATATTTACACAGACATTACTGTGTCTCAAGAATGCGAATGCGAGGATTTTTAAAAAGTGGCTTTGCTTAAAAAATAGATGCAGTGTTTTGGCTTTCGGATACTCGCCTCTGAACTCGGCGTCTCCCCCCTGATGGGTATCCCTATGAGAACCGCCAGCTAATGAACTGAATGCTAAAGGCTAAGGAAAGCATTAAAGTAATATTTCCCAAAAGTCAGCTAAATGTGTACGCCGCCTTTGCTAGTTAAGGCCTCTCCATATCTGAATAGTGCAGCTGCTTTATTCATACGCTTCTACTTTTTGGTTCCCACTATTTTACGTCTTTCAAATATTAACTGTACCTCTATATCACTGATTTATGGATCTTATACCTTTTCTCTATTTCAGCTTGTGTTGAGATTTTTTTCAGCGCCTCGGAAACCTGCTATTTGCCGTCATTTAGATTCGGCTCGGAGACGGTCGCTTTTATTCAAATCTTAACATATAGAAATGCTGTGGAATCTTTATTGAAATGTTGGAAAGAACTAACGCTCTAATAGTTGAAAAACTGTCGAAATGAATCTAGCCTCGTGAGCTTCATTTGACTGGAGCAGTGACAGGAGAAAATTTGAAGCAGAATTTCATTTAAAAAAAATATTGAACACATAACAGGATCATATAGAGCGGTGTTTTAAGATCCAAAATGACAGGACTCACTGCAGCAGTTTGAACAAACGGTGGCAGTTTTTCAATGTAAAGTCAATTAGACCCAGAGTTTATGGAGTCAGAAGCGCTCCCATGGATAAATACTAGAAAATGGGATATGCCTTAAATATTAACTATATTAATTTATTGTCCAACTTAAGTGAAAAAAAAATATGATAATGATATGATATATTAAGCTTATTGATTTTAGAATTTTACTTTTCAACCATTATCAAATAGGGGTGTGCATTGCTATGAGTCTGAAGATACAATACATACCATGATCTGCATGTCACGATTCGATATATCATGATATATCCCAACACTAAAACATAAGACGCTATATTGCAATTTATCAATAATTGCTTCTATTTTAAAAATTATTATAAATCAGAACAGTAAATGTAACTTATATTAATATAATTTTAAAATGCATTTGGAATCAATTTGTGAATTGTGCAATGAAGTATCACGATATATCAATGAATACATTTTTTTCTTACACCCCTATTATCAAACCACTTTTATTTTATTTTTCGTCTAAATTACTAATTGAAAGAAACAAAAACTAAAAGCCCTTGCCCAACATTCAAATTTACTTCACTAAAACCATATTACTGTGTACTTTAAACTCTTCCATGCTAAAGATCTGCGCCTCTACCAGTTGTTTTCTCATTCAGACGTCCATTTACTGTAGTCATATATTTGCAGCCTTGATGTTGACACATAGTTTGAAAAGCCAGATGCTCTAAATAGATACAGTGAAAATAGCCTGTTAGCTATAGCTCCCTGAATAAAATGTACTGTGGAGTTTGACACTGCAAGTGTATCATATATTGACGTGAGTTTGGGACTTAAATATACTGCTACTTGGGACTGCTACTTATTCATTACTTTTCAATGTGTTTTGTTGCCATGACTCACTCGTGATGTCCACTCGTCTGGTCCTCGTACCTGAAATCGCTCATACTCATGGTGTGTTAGATTTTCATAGTACTTGAAGTTGGCCACTCAGCAGTCCTACAAACCTAAAAAAAGAGGAGAAAAGCGTGTTCAGGAGCTCAGTATTCGTGCTAAAGAAAATGCGGAGATCAGCACTGGGGCTCTTGCCTGTATAACCTGAGTTACTGTTAATTAATCACATGTTTAATCTATGTATATCTGCACACAAACTAATGAGCAGTGCTGTGGACTCCCTGCACTCCTTTGCTAAACTTTTATAACACAATGTGGTCTCGTATTTTCCCATGTAGTGTTTTGTAGATTGAAACATTAATGTCCCTTCCTGTTTCAATATATGTTTGAGTATCGGATTACTAATAAAGTCCTTTCATTTATCTAAATATGATTAGTGAACTGATTTTGCCACATTATTTTAATCAGACATGTAGCTTAATTGAAAATAGTGATGATAATTACAGTAGATTGGATGTGGTGGTGTTTCTTTACATTGTATTCAGTTTAAATTCATTTGTACTAAGCTACTACCGCAATATCCTGGAAGCAAAGCAACAATCTTATTCTCACACCATTCATATTTCACATAAGTGTAAATAAAGCCAGTATTATATTTTCCACTGTATTAACTTTAGATCAATCTAATTTATACTGGTGCAACGATGACCTTTTCTTGTATATACGCAGCCGTCCCAGGGAAAGTGGATTTTAAAGGTCTTATATTATGCAAAATTCACTCTTGTGAGCTTCAAGCCATGTTAGAATGTTTTTAAAACGTCAAAACATATCAAACATATCTGGAGTTGTGTTTTGTTTCACACATGGTTGAGTAATTCTGCATTGTTAGTCTGACAAAGCTCAAAATGTGCTGTTGCATCTTCTGATTTTGCAGCTACTTTTTACCTGTAGTTCAGAGTTTTTCTTTTATGGCCACATGACCTCACAAGGTGGAACAGAGTGTTTTCAGTGAGATCCTAAAGAGTAAAGGAGGAGGTGGCGGTGATGAGCATGGAGCGATCGCACCGTGTTCAGCGTGGAGGAACAGCGGAGGTGCACTGACCTACTTATCACAGAACACCACCACATTCTGTACACTGCACCCACAGGACGGAGAGGGAGGAGGAGAGAGGAGGAATTAGAGACAGTTTTAGAGGGAGTATAAGACGAATAAGAGGAGAGAGAGAGTGGAGGGAGGACCACGTAGAAGAAAAGAGCGATGGAGAGACGAGAAGAAAGAAAAGAGCAAAAAAAAGGGAGGGGAGTGTGAATCAGGCAGAAGAGGGAGGTGGAGAGATGAAATCAAAGAGGGTGGGGAGAGAGGAGGGAAAGGACGGAGGCTTTCAGACATAAATGTCAGAGGATCCTTAGACTGGCGAAACCGTCTGGTAACATCACGAGGCCGTCCATTCCAACAGGCCCACGGACCATCTCTAAAGAGCCTGTCGTGAGCCGGAGTCTGAAGATCATCACAGATCCTCTCATGTGCTCAACACAGTGTGAGCTCCTGCAGTCTGGGAGGAGATGCACGGCCCCTTTATGCAAAAAATGAGCCGAGCGAATGCGTATTGTCCAGTTCTTTGTCGTTTTTCGATGTCGTATCTGTATGTTAACAGTACTGACCCCTGCTCAGAGTCAATTTTTTTCACGAGGAGATGAAATAACCAAAATATCTAACTTAAAGCAGAGAAAGGGAGTAGTGAGAGAGGAGGAAGAAGGTAGAGGAGGAGGAGGATGGAGAAGGATGTGACGGCTGATTAAAGAGAAAGATGGGAGGATGCACAGAAGGAAACGGAAGAACGTGGATGAGGAGGAAGGAAAAAGAAGAAGAGGAGGAGATGGAGCAAAGGGGGTGGGGTAGAGTGGGGTGATTTAGGCGCTGGAGGTGGTATGATTGGCACACCGCCATGTCAGATTGTTTGGGAGTGTATTTGCATATGTGACCAAGATGTGTGTGCGTGTGTGTGTATGTGTGTGTGTGTGTGTGTGTGTGCTTGTACGTACGGCTCCAGCGTTATTTAAATCCACACAGCTCTCAAATTGGATGTTCATTCCTTTCCATATTTGATTTTGCATCTCTCCATCTGTGTCCCTCATGCTGTCTGTTTTTCTACTTCCTCTTCATTTGCTCCTGTTGCTTTTTCGCTTTCTCTCTTGCGTTTTTTTTCTCTCTCCGGTCATTTCTCTCTTTCTCCTCCCTTGTCACATCTCTTCTCTCTTTCTAATTGTATCACGTTGGTATCACTTCCGCTCGGCTGCCCAGCTGAGAGGTGCCGGCGCCGCCCTGGAGGCCAAATGTGGCAGGTGCACGTCTGACTGACCACATGTCCCTGGCCCCCGTCTCCGTTAATGTCCCTGCCCAGTCTGTGGCCGTGGGGGGAGAGGGGCCGCCGGACACAGCCGACGCCCGAGATGGAGCCTCATTCTGTACCGAGGGAATCATCCAAGTGCTACAATGAATTAGCCCCGGCCTCCTCATCGCATTACACTCTTTTGATTATATTTTTGATCCTCGTGAGCTGCAGCCATATTGGAAAAACCATCAAACTATCTCAGAACGTCAGATTGCCCGTTTAAACTCGCTCCATGTTTGTAGAGTTGTTTGGTTGGTTGTAGAAATACTTAGACATTGATTTATTTTCAGCCAATACATTCTGTCTTGTTGATGTTTCCGTTAGTTGTCAGTCCCAATATCAGTGTTTTAAAGTCTGTGGCAGGGAAGTGAAGTCGTAGCAAAGCCGACAAATAAATGTTTTTTTTTTACTTTTAGGGAATATTATCTGGTGTGTTATGTAGTTAGTTTGGCGATATACATACGGTAGAACAATGCACAAGAATAGTAAATGCATATGCATATCTCTCCTTCACTGTGGTTCTCCTCGAGGTTTCTCGGTTTTTTTCCCACTGTTTTGTTTTTTTTTTTTTGAGTTTTTCCTTGTCGAAGAAGGAGGGTCTAAGGACGGGAGATGCTGGGACAATTATCCATTTGTCTGCTTGTTGTTGGACATTCTGTATTTTTGAATTATTTATTATTATTATTTTTCTTATTCTGCTTCATTCTCTGACGTCTGTTTGCTAAATTAACAATTTTGTGAAGCCCGCCGAGATGTTGTTGTGATTTTGGGCTATACAAAAATAAATTGAATTGAAATTGAATTGAATATAAAGGGATGCCAGTCTGTTTAAAAAGAACAAACTGGGAATAACACTTTAATAACACATAAATCCATAATTATAAGAATTTGAAAAGTTTTTGTTACCTATAAATGAAATAATTCTCCAATATTGCCAGTATGATCACTCCCATCTCTAAATCATGCAGCGGAATAGTTTTACTGTGTTCTTGTTGGTGTTTCAAACTCTATTTTGGTACTAAGGAATAGTCTTGATACTTATTTGGACTATATCATGTCATTTTTAACATTAAATCACAGTAGTTTATTTTATTTTCCCATTTTTAGAATCTTCAGTTGTCCAGGTAGTGACCCATAGGTGTATAATCATTCTAAAGCTATTCAGGAAAAGGTTCATTTGTCTTGTTGAAGTGTTAATATCAATTCGTGTCGGATTTTTAATACTTTTGACCACCCTAGTCCATGAGCAAGACATTTCACCCACACAAACTGAATGTGGCGATTTAAAGAACCATACATACAAATGGGCAACCACGCACGCACAAGTCCAGGCGTATTTCTAATTGAATTTCCTGCCGTTACTTCTAACACGCCTACAGAAAACCCCAGTGTTTATTATCCCATTAAAAACATCTCTTCATTTTTTATCACCTGGCATTTTTATTGAGTAGAAATCTGGCGGTTAAAGACTAATCTGACTCTCATATGTTTCCTGTCCTCTTAATAGCTCCAACCATCACAATTAACAGCTTTGGTTTAGACTATTCCAGGTAATTACTCCCCAGAATGTGAATCGGAACGATATTTAACTGATTTCACAAACAGATGATACCTTCTCGAAGCGGCCCGACCCTCCCTCTCCTCATCCCGCTGATCTCACATCATGTTTGATTCATGAATATTGATCTTGTAGCTAATTAAAACCCCACACAGCATCTAACGACTTTTGTATACATTTGCATTGCGTTGGACATAATGTGATTAAAGAGCTTTTAGTTGCTGATGTGGTGCAGGGTTAAAGATGCATCGATGTTTTTAGTGCGTGATTATGCTAAAACGCGAGGCCTGGTGAGAGAAATGCACTGGCCAGAGGAGGAGTCGGCGAGTGCACGATAAACCGTCTTGGCAGCTGAGTCCGGGCGCGCCGAAAGGGTCGAAACAACAAAACAACAAGCTTTACTTAAAGGTGCATTGCGTAACTTTTCTGCATGTGTCTGGGTTAGGCTTGCAAAGAAAGTTCCACACTATTTTTATTAAAATTATCTCTCAAATGGGTGTTTTTTATTGCTCAAAAATACACTGGAAAAGAGCGGGCTTGCCTATTCGCAGATCTGACCCATATCTTGACCTGGTGGCTTTCCTGTCTCCATGGAGATAGAATAAATGAATGCTGTGGAACATTAAGGCGAAGCAATAAAATACGTCAAGCACGTAGCAGACAAGTTACACCTTCGCACAAAGTTGCACCTTTTAAAATCAATATTATTAAAAAAAGAAAAGCTGTTGGCAGAGCAGAGACAAACTGATGTGGGGATTACAGGAGTTCATGTACAAATGTGTGTGTTTCTTTTGATTCTCGGTGATTGTACAGTAATACGAACAGTTAACTTGCCAGGATCTTGTCTTTTTGGAAAGCAGTTGTTCCATCCAAGAGCTAGAATCTATTGGCAGTGAAAAATAAATGCTAAACGAATGGAATAACTAAATAAGAACAAGTAAGACAACACCATATCGAAATGAAGGATGAATAAGAGAGGAGTTTGCAAATGAAATCAGAACATAATCAAGACCACAGTGCACCCCAACAGACAAATATTAAAGTTAGGTACATTTGTGAGGGTATCAGGCTCAAACCTTTTCACTATCCCACTTATAATGGCTAATAAATAATTACTAATCTTTTATCTGTTACTAAATATAGCATTAGACAGACTAGGATGTGTTGTAGAAATGGTCGAGAATGTTCAAAGTGAAGGTCTATGGAGTTTAAAAACAAAGCGGAGCACTTTTGGTATTGCCATATAACATCACAAGGTGGAACAGAGTGTGTGAATGAAACGAAACACAACGCCAGCTATTCTGGACAAGGAAACAACATTATAAGATCAGAAAATAGCACATGTTATGAGCGGTGAGTGACCTACATTCAGATCTACCCAGAGGTGTAGCTTATGTTTTTGCCAGGAATATGTCAGCATCATCTATTTAAGGCTTTTAAAGATGTACAACATAGACTATTGTTCTTGGCAGACATCTGTGCTTTTACATTTCTTAAAAGTACCAACATAAATAGCAAAATACAAAAAACATGCAGTATAGTCTAGCGCTAACTGCCACACTGTGTTCTCCAGAAAATGGCTAAATTGGAGTTAAAGGTTTTCCCTTACTGGACACCGTGTTAAAGTTTGTAGGTAATGAATTAGAGTGCGCTATTGCAACCTGAACTTTGACCCTTATCTTGTTAATTTTCTGAAAACATCTCACTTAACTAAACAGCAGACATGGGAAGAGGAAAGGCCAAACCACAGTTTCCCTAATGAAGAGGTACGGGCTCTGCTAAGTGGGATACAGAACACTAAGTAAGCACTAACAACACCAAGATGTCTATTATTACTGGACTTGCCACTTCTTTGCCCTCCTGTCTTGTCTACATAATATAATGTTGTGAGTTTTATTTAATTTGTCTCATTATTACAGTCAATGCTGAAGTTATTAAACTTTCAGGTTCATTAAGTTGAGTTGACAGGGCATCTGGAATAATGATTAATAAATTCTTAAAGAGCCCATATTATTCTACTTTCTGATCAATGCTATAATGTTTCTTAATCACAAACATGTGCACTGTGGTTAAACAAGCTTTTTGAGATCGGCCAGCTGAGTGGGCTATGCAAGTTTCACTTTGAATTGCTCTTTCATGCATTTGCACCTCCACAAGAATTTTGGTGTGCGTTTTCTGTTATTTTTGATTCATCACAAACATACCTGGAGTTGTGTTTTGTTTCATTCAAAGTTTTTTAACACATAAATCCTGCATAACACATAAATCCTGCAAATTATAGGCTGAGTTTTTCTCTCAAATAGGAAATACTCATATGGTCTCATGTAGTAATACAGAACGTGCTACAATGTGTTTTTAAACTCAAACTAGAATCATTTGGATGATTGCCAGGGATGTTTCTACTGAATAAACAGTAAAAGGAGCTGATAACTTGAAAACCACTACATGACGAGTTGGACCAGAGCATTTTGGGCTTTGGAGATATAAACTAATAATAAAGACTCAAACATGTTTAAATGAAACAACACACGACCCCAGATATGTTTTTGATGAGGTAACAACATTATAACATGACTTAAAGCCAATTATATGTAATATTGGGCCTTTTCCCCATCTAAACAAAATATAATAGAGCTAAAGTATATCTATATATATATGCAAATCACTGCATTGATTATAGGGAAACTGCCAAAGATGGCATTTTTGACTGGGAAGTAGAAAGGTTATCTGTGGACAAATAATCTCGGCTAACCAAACCTCTTCTATATTTAAACATTCTGAGCTAAAATAGCAGAACTCTAAAGTGATGCATTTTTCATCCAGCTTTTTTAAGAGACCGGATGTTGCCATGTTCCTCCTTATTCTCCCGGTACAGACACATTTCTATCTGTCATATGAACACTGTCTACACACAAAGCCCATTGTTCCACACTGATGAATGACAAAAAAGAATCGCAGATGGGAGCGGGGACGGAGTGAAAAATGAATGTGAAGCAAATCATATGTTCTGGTATTAACTGTCTCCATATTTTCCAAAATTATAATTATTTTGTATCGTGGTATTGAAGTCAACATTCGGTTTCATTCTTTTTATGGAGATAGTTGTAAATGGTGTTTATACCAGATATAGACTCATTGTATTCCAGATCCTTTGTCTATATATCTTCACTTAGTTAGACCCGGTAAACCAACATATTAACATGTTTTATAAGTTTCCCTTATAAAGTCTCCCTTCCCTTTGCTCTCCTTGCCAAGTCCCTTCCCCAAGAGCGCAAAAAAGAAAAAGAAAAAGCATAATAGCGGCTCTTTAAAGGTCTTTTTTGGCACAATAAGATGGCACATGGAAACCCAAACATATCTGAGTTGCTTCTTGGTGTCAAAAGGTCACAAATGGCCAAAGCGGAAGAATCATTGCTGCACTGGAGTAAGTGGAGCCTTTTCTGTCGTCCCAACACTGTGTGAAGTGTGAACCACCATTGTGTCCAAGATAAAATCCCCTCCACAAATCCTTCATCCTTTTGGGAGGTTCTGACGACAGCAGTCAGTCTGTACAATATATCCTTCCAACATTAACAATAGTCACATGGTATAAAGTGGGATTGGCCTCGGAAGAATCACAGATGCACCAGGTCAGCATCATCTAAAAATCTTTAATAGATTTATCAAAAGTATAGAAAATTAGATATTAATCAAAACTAAACCTAGTATGGAAACTGGAGTAGATATTCATTTGAGCAGCAAAAAATACAAAAAACCACTGTGGAACTGAGAGACTCCACAGATATAAGACCTCATTGTAACATAAAAGAAAGTGCTATTATTTTTTCATGGGTTTCAGATTCCTGTTAGGACATTTAAAAGACTTTTTGCTTTTAATTAATCACTTTGGCAACAGTCCTAATTTGTTATCTTTCTGCAAGACATGAACACTTCTGGTGCTTCTGGTTATCCATGTGGCTCAGAGATTTGAGGACTTTATGCACTGACACACCTCTTCTCCTCGGACGGACCAAGTTTCCGAGACAGAATCCAAGATGGCTGTGCCCAGACTCACTTGTAGCATGAACTGTTTGCATTGTGTTTGGACGCTTTGATCTTTTAAATGTCAATTTCAGTCGCTCCTATTACTGCAGTACCTTACCTCGGTGTGGTAGTCGGTGTTTCCTGCCCATTTCCTGCAAGCTAATGTGCCAAAATAATCTGCTATCACCCAAGACCAGTACTTTGACTTCACTAATGTACTGATTTAGACTGAATTCTACCTCAAGTCTGTTCCCCAAATACACAACCTTGAGGTAGACTGAATTCTACCTCAAGGTTGTGTATTTGAGGAACAGACTTATTTTGTGCCTGGTACTCGGCCAGTGCTAAAGCAAAAACAGCTTCTAGTTAGTTTCCATGTTTTTCTGTGAGTTGGACACACAAAACAATATCAAACAGTTGAAACGTGGACATGACGTCATATCAGAGGTTTGAGTGGGAGACGGATGGATAAACAAACATTATTGAACCATACTTCATTACAAGATGGAAGACGCCAGAATTGACCTAGAGTTTCAAACACCCACCTTATTTCACCATGTTTTATCCATGGAAAAAGTTTTCCTCACTGCCCTATTTTTTTGTTTGTTTTCTTCTCAAAATGCGCCAAAAACCCAATGATAAAAGGCTATGTAATGTTTTCAAAATAACTTTGAACCAAGATTGCCCATTCATTTCAAAAATTCTTGGTAATTTCACAGCTATTGAAAAGTCCTCACTTCAAAGCTCTGAAAATCTTTCAATCTATTCTTCAATGTCAGTTCTTACTTTATAGTGGCTCTTATGGTACCTCAGTGCCAAGCTGCGCTCAAACTGCAAGTGAACTTTTCTCGATATCTCGTCCATTGTGTCTGTGTGAGGAGCGGATGCACCTGACAGACCTGTGCACCTGCCAGACCTGTGCACCTGTCCAAAAGCGGCAGGTTGTGTGTCATCAATCCGTGGGCCTGTCCCTGCTCCAACTCCCCCAACAGCTTGTAGCAGCGTCGCAGACATCTGGTTCTACCTCTGGCTCTGATGGCCACACTGCTGTTTAATACTGCATGAGAGATAAGGGAGGGTGGAGGGAGAAAGGGGAGAGGGGAAAGAGGAAAGAGGAGAGGGGAGATAGGAAAGAGGAGAGGGGAGAGAGAAAAGAGGAGAGGGGAGAGAGAAAAGAGGAGAGAGGAAAGAGGAGAGGGGAGAGAGGAAAGAGGAGAGGGGAGAGAGGAAAGAGGAGAGGGGAGAGAGAAAAGAGGAGAGGGGAGAGAGAAAAGAGGAGAGGGGAGAGAGTAAAAGAGGAGAGGGGAGAGGGAAAAGAGGAGAGGGGAGAGAGAAAAGAGAAAAGGGGAGAGGGGAGAGAGAAAAGAGGAGAGGGAAGAGAGAAAAGAGGAGAGGGGAGGCAGAAAAGAGGAGAGGGGAGAGAGGAAAGAGGAGAGGGGAGAGAGGAAAGAGGAGAGGGGAGCATAGTGGGTGGCACTGGAGCGAGCTGTTGTGATTCAGAGCATGTTTGACTTTAGGGTTTAGCCAAAGCACTGATATTGTTTAGTTTTTTTTACTCCGTGTATGTTTGCTATGCTTTGCTGCACTTTCTTATTATTCATTATTCATTTATTATTATTCTCATTTTTTAACCTTGAAATGGAGGTCAATAGGAGGGTTTTATGATAGCCACGATGTACTACTACTTGTACAGTCAGTAAATGTACTAAACACTTCAGTTCTACAATTTTGAGACTTTATTTTACAATAGTGTTTTAGTAAAGTTTTGGTGTGATACGATGTTTATTTATGATTATTCATCCCATGTCCAACATTGAAAGGTCCGATATTACACAAAACTGTGAGCCTTTAGCCACGTTATAATGCTATCTCCTCAAAAACATACCTGGAGTTGTTTTTGTTTCATTCACACGTGCTGGAGTAACACTTTTTATTAGTTTTCTTACATTATCAAAGCTCAGAATGATCTGTTCCACTTTGTGATTTCAAGTTAACAGCTACATTTTACCTTAAATTCAGAAGAAATTGGCAATTCTTGGTCAGAAATGATCCAAACTATCCTAGTGTAAGGAGTTTTAAAAATACAGTGAAGCATTTCTTAACTTTTCTCTGCCTAAATATGCAAAAAAACAAAATTCCAACTATGTTTTTGATGAGGAAACAATATTGTAACATTGATCAGAAAATAACGTTACAGTTCAGGTCCAGTTCTATGCAAAAGCTAAATACATGGGTCGTATATAGTTGATAGTTTGTGATAGTGATAGATCCAAAGACGCCATATTGGGTAGATCTTAATACTTAATATCAATATCTGGTTGCCGTCTATTGATCCAGTCTTTACAGTAGTCCTATTATGTCCTCAAAAGTAATTAACAGAGGTGGACTGCTGGGTTTCACACCACATCACAACATTCTGGAAGTCGATAATATTTAGTACATATAGGCGGTGACAAAATAGAGATTTTTATTGAAATACAGCGAGTTCTAGGGTCAGCCACTAAAAGAAACGATCAGGTTCAGTGTTCAATGCATTTACCGGATATTTAATGGCAAAGTACGGTGTGATCAATAGAGAAAACAGGCTCTTAGGGATTATGAGATCATCACATTCCAGTGTCTGAACACCACTAACAGTCAGAAACGGCACTCGACTAAGTTTACTGTTACCATTACAGAATAATATCCAGTAACGCTTAAACTTGCATTACTTTTGTGGTTTAGTTTAGTGAAAAGGCATTAAAGGTCCTATATGACACAAACA
>KN500877.1:22782-41864 GCA_000787155.1 Scartelaos histophorus | reverse complement strand
TTTCCCTCTTTACAGTAAAAGTAATTAATGTAAAAACAGCTCATTTTCCTGATAAAGCTGTTTTATAGATAGCAAATCTAGAGCAGTTCACTTGTTAAAGCGGCTGTACCCAATTTATTTAATGTAATTTAACATTTTACTCTCAAAAAGCGCTCAGAGTATTGCTGATTTAGAACTATACTTACAATAAAACCATCTTTTGCCAGATTTGGTCCAACATGATCAATGATGAGGATTGGTCAAACCGACAGGCTGTTCCCAAGAGCGTTTCTTTGTATAGAACAGAAAATGGATGACTAGACGTTGATTGCTTGTTTTGGTTGGACGTAATCTCCACTCCAGCAGGTGGTGCACATATCTGCCACCAAATCTCCGCCTAAAAGTATCTGGCGGTTCCAAAAAAAACTTCTCTTTGGTTGTACTCCCGGACACACCAGATGGCTGCACGCTGACAGGTAAGCTGTTTTCAACCACAAATCTATTTAGTTGTGAAGAATCTGGACCATCAGCAGTTTTGGTCAGCTTTCCAAATGATTTTAGTACCCAGTGTTTGGTAGTAACGTGCTCATCAGTCACTAGTTACTGTAGTTAGCCATTTACTCATTCAGACCTACCGAAAGTGGAAAATTCTCTTATTTGGATGTACTTATATCACAGTAACACCGTCTTCACTGGATAAGTGGTAGTAAAGAAATGTCCAATATTGGAATGTAAAAAGTCAGAAATGAAGTAATAAATATACAAATTTGAAAAAATATCTGGACATTGCATCTCCTAATGAATCAGTGTGGCCAGATGTTTCAGGTAAATATATGAGCATCAAGTTTAGTGGGGTTAAAGCCCTTCATTGCCACTTGCGGGTGTAACTGTCTGGCTCACATGGTAACAGATGCTTCCTGCTAGGGCTGAACTGGTATCTTTCGGTAGTTTGCTCAAATATTTTTAGTTTTTCTGTAGTTTTAGAGCTCACACATGGCTTTGATTTTCCCTTAATTTATTTATACCAATTTATTTAATGTTTAATTTAGTTTAATAAAGTATAAGCAATAAAGCAATAAAATGAATGTGTTGTACACTGGTGCATTGTTTACTAGTTTGACTGTCTTAAGTGCACAGGCCAGTAAAACATTACAGTTTAATCCATTGCACATTGCCCTGAACAAGCCTAAAGTGGTGATAAAAGTGTTTAGAGGAGAGCTGATGGACATATGTGTGGTAAAAATTGATCGGTAACTCAAAAAGAGTTGTTTAGGCATATTTCCGTGTGATTGCAAATGAGGCAGTGCTAAAAAGGGGCATAAATGAACCGCGCTGATGCCACTAAACTACTGAGTGCTATAGAATGTCACTCATTGGATTTCAGTTGTAAACAGATTAGACATAACTGCTGCACTGCTCACTGGCCACACTAATGCTTCCTGGGGGTGTTCAGACATTTTCAATACAGTCACAAACTTGTCAAACAGGCATTTATCTGGCTCCAAAATGTTTCGAGGGAGGCTTCTAGTCGCACACTTGTTGACCAAACTTCGAATTGGATGCCATTAGCTGTCTCATAGCCTCCTAAGGACACATATATAAAGCATTAATTCATTTTCTTTGGCTCTATCCTGCCCCAGTGATCAGGAGACTGAGCAGGGACGCCCACACTTCCCTTTCCACACACTTCCTCCATCTCCTCTGAGGCGGACATCTTGTCTCCTGGGTCTTCCTTCTGGCGAGATGTGCCTGGAACACCCACCCAGAGAGGCTGCCAGGAGGCATCAGGAACAGATGCCCGAGCCACCTCAGCTGCTCCTCTCCATATGGAGGAGCAGTGGCTCTATTCTGAGCTCCTGTTGTGTGACTCAGCTCCTCACTCTAATTAATTCGAAAGGACGACGACTGCATTCAGGAATTTGTTGTTTTAGTCATTACCCAAAGCTCATGACCATAGGTGAGGGTTGGAACATAGACAACTTTGCAATTTTCAACACAACAGTCTTAATATGTACCTCATCACTGTAGATGCTGAATCAATTCCCTCAACTGTGAAAAAGACCAAGCTACTTGGATGGATTAGATAATCAGGTTGAGAGACAACTAATTCAAATTAAGTCAAGATTACAATTGTTATCTGTAAAATACATATTTGATGTGAACATGTTTACTTTACAGCTACACAGGGGGTAAAGCTGATGAAGTGTCTTGACTAAAGACACAATACAAATATTCACCAGTCCAAGCAGCATTTACACTTTTACCTTTAGGTCGATGGACGAACACCTTGATCACTAAGCTGTTGTTACTCCTGTGATGTAATTAAGAGTCTGGGTGTCTGAGTGTCAACAAAAGAGCTTGAGGTGAGTCTAAAACAAGATTATAATTGGTATGATGGTAAAATGTAAGCTGAAGTTTGGGATTTTCTTTTAAACAATTACCTGAGATTTTTTGTAAAATTTTTTGAGAAATTTAGTAACACCACTTTCTACTATAGAAAGTGACTCTTCCAAACCATCTCACTTGCATTAACAGCACTTGGTGAGCAAATACAAGGTAGATGTGGAGTGACTCATCTCTTTTAATCTAATTTTACATTTCTGGTTCATTCACGGTTCACTGGAACTATCCATCAGATTAATATTCATGAGTGCAATCGACTTTGGCTAAACAACAACATACTGTAACTGTCTAGCAAGCACTTCTGTCATTAGCCGCTAGCTCAAGCTAAACAATGTGGACAGCAACGGGACTCATTTTGTCCTAAAAGCTCTTGGCAAAGAAAGAAGCCATTAGGAGCACGAGATGGACAAGCACAGATTCAAGTCAGTGTACAGGGCCGTGGGGGCTGTGTGGGGCTGTGGGACTTATGCAAGGTGCATGATGGGGGCCCTGGGTTTGCCACTGACTATTTTAGCCAAGTTAAAGTGTTAAACTGTGCTAATCCTGTTTTGATGTGTGCTGACACTGGCGATGTTTGGACAACCTACCTCAAGGGCAAAGTGGCTAGAAAACAATGAGAAGATTCAACTGTGGAAACTGAGATCAAACCATCAACCTGGAGGTCAACGGATCTGACCACTTTACCAACAATGTTTACGGCAGAAGTGGCTTTTGAACTACCAACTATACTGGACTATATCGAGTTTAGAAGAGAGACAAAGAGGAGAATATTTGTTTAAATATGCACTATGTAATTTTTCTGGTGGAAGGTTCATCACTTACTTGTCTTACGTGGCCAGCCAAAACACACTTTGACAAAACTTGGGTCTGGAACTCTGTCCCTTCTAACTGATTAAACAGATATGTGCGACTGACAGGATGAACTAATTATTTGATCATGTCAAAATGAAACGAAGTAAAAAAGGGGAAAGAAAAAGCAAAACAACAACAGAGGACCAGACCCTTAAGGAAGAAGTTCTTGTTTTGCTTGGAATATTCTCCATTATGGAATTGCCTTTATCTATCTAAAAACAAGAGCAGTTTCTAGAAAAAAAAGAGAAGACATATAGAATAAGATCATTTATTTTCTGCAGAAAGATTCATAAAGATGTTTTGTTTAGTCCAATAAAGTTTGACCGTTTACCTGTAGTGGCTGCCGGGGCGAAAAGTGTAACCTGCATATTTTGGGCTTGAGTTATTATTGAGGGCTACTTAGTTCATTGACTTACAAAACGCATCTGCAATTAGCCGCTATATAATTGCTTTTGCTTCATTATTGATTCACTGTCCCGTAATACGTATGACACAACGGAATGAGGCTGTGTTATGCGTAAAATGTTAATCAGGATGCTCCACTTCAATCCAGGATAACAGGACCTGCTCCTCTGCCAAATGAAAAGCTTTGACACTGATAGCACATGACATTGTTTGGATACGGTCAGGGATGCCATTAGCTGCATAATTGTCTTCATTCAACCTTCAATGTTTGCTCCTTAATTGAAATGGTCAAATAAAAGATTCAGTTATGGTTGTACACAGTAAGACACTGTTAAGCAAAAGCGTATCGAAGCAATTATGATTTTCAATAGAATTCTGTTCCAGTTTTCCCGTCCGTCTCGATGCCATGCAATTCTTAAAGCATAAGTAAATAGAAAATAATTATAATCAAGACTAAAGAGGGCGGGGTGCATGTTCTGATCGATATCTGTGATGCAAAACACAACTATTTAAAGGGTCTGTCAAATGTTTTTCTCCATGGAGATGTTATTGCTTTGTCCGGAATGTTTTACAGTGCGGTTTAAAACCTTTTTATTTTTATGGACACCAGCCAGACGAAGTTGCAGGTCAGATTTGTGGAGAAACAACCCCGCTCTCAGTCAGAATACCTGTTTCTTGATATTTTTGAGCCATAAAACCATTTGTAGTTGAATAAATGTAAGGCAGAGCTGTTTAATGTCACACTGCGTAACATTCCCGACAAAGAAATGACATCTCCATAGAAAAAAGCAGGTGATGCACACTTTACCAGAAAAATTACACAATGCAGCGTTGAATGTTTTTGAGGGCATTTTCAAAACTGTTACATTTTGAGAACATTTTCTACTATTCAAAAATATAATATTTAGTTTTAAATGATTCATCATGACAGCAACAGTACAAATTTTTCAACATTCTAAAGCCCATGAATAAGTAGCATTCATGTTCTAAAGTTTGATTGTGTCATTTATTTTGGATGGAGAGCAGGGACCTACTGATACTTTGCAGTGGCATCACATTGGAGGTGTTTTACATGTGTGTCTATGGCGGAATGTTCACCAGTTACCATGGCGATACAATGCACAATGCAAAAATCTTTTTAGATCCTCTGAAAACTGAAAAGTGCAAAACGGATTTAAACACATTTTCAGGAGCCTGTTTAACAACACAAAGCATCTTCCCAGTTGTAGTTTCAGCTAAGTCACTTCATTATGGCCAGATTGCTCAGATTAAAGTCGAGAAAGCCCCAGACAGAGCAGTGCCACGAGTCATCACGGGGAATATTGACAACATTAGCTGTAAAGTATCAATGTAACTCTATGGAAGCTTGACTGTGAAAAAAAACCCTAAGATAATGATCCGCCAGCGTTAACTTTATTATTTTTTGTTTGAGATTGGCTCCACAGACAATCTTAGGGCTTTAAGTTCTTCAAACTGACAACAATCACGTCTTTGGGGTTGAATACTGGCACCACTTTCTGAAGCCACTGTAATAACTGTTGACTGAGAGGACGCTGAACTTGAACTTAAGCCCAGTAATTACACAGAGAGATATTAGCCATGCACCAGGTCAACAAATCTGCAATTTGGCCTGTCCTCCGGCTAAATGATAGGGATTCTAGAGCAACCTTGCTGACTCATCTTTTAAAGGTCTTTATATATTATGCGAAATCAACTCTTGTGAATTTAAGTCATGTTTTAAAGCATTCACACGTTTGAGCAACCCTGCATTATCAGTCTGTCTACATCTCCAAAGCTTAAGATATAGTCATATAGTGGTAGTTTTCAAGTTAACATCTGCTTTTTGACTTAAATTCAATAGAGATAGGCAATTCCAGAGCTGTATCGAGTTTAAAAACACAGTGGAGCACTCTATTACCGCTTGATATGTTAAAGTGGAACAGAGTGACTGAAACAAAACACAATCTCCAGGTATGTTTCTAATGATGAGACAACATATCATATAAATCAGAAAATGGCGTAATGTTGCCCTTTAATCATAAACCTCAAATCAAGTCAAATGTTTAAATATTGTTTGGGCCAAAAACATTTTAGATTTATTTTCCAGCCTTTCAAGATACTCGAAGCAATTTGCATTATATGATTTATTCACGCCACTCTCTCCGGGGCAGACCGACGGAAACGAGGCTAAAATCATCTCACATTCATACACAAGCAAAGTAAGTGAAGTGTCTTGCCCGTGGACCCAACAACAATTTGCACCGTTTGGAGCTAGAACAGAATTGCTTTGGAACAGAGGGCGTATTTAACCCCTCGCCCCCAATGAACCGCCGAGCTAATTTGTACGATTTGATTCAGTCATGATGCAATTTTGAGTCAAGATTGTGCAACCACAGCAAATCCCCAATAATAACGTTTTTATCATGTTTCCGAATAGTTTTTTTTTTTTTTTTTAAATCATAAATGCTTAAAGGCCCTGTTTAATGCTATTTTTTGATCTGTTATAATGTCGTTTCCTCCTCAAAAACATACCTAGAGCTGCGTTTTGTTCCATTCACACGTTTATCACACAAATCCTGCATATTTAGCTCTTCTCTCGAACAGAAAACACTCCGTTCCACCTTGTGATGTCACGTGGAAATACAAAACCACTGTGTTTTGAAACGCCGTACACCTTCACTACCATTTGGATCATTTCAGGATCGCCAAAACTCAAACATATGCGAATGGAATAAAAAACAACTCCAGGCATGATTTGGGGGGAGCTTACGGCGTTCTAACATGGCCTAAAGCTCATGCGAGTCCATTTGGTCTAAAACGGGACCTTTAATTTAAAAAACGTGCTTTTGCTACCACCAAAAATCTGCTCTGGTTCCAATATCTGTCATCTCTCTTGTACTGACAGACAGCAGGCAGAGGAATCACAGCTGCTGATGTACAAAGTGAGTACCCAATCCATTTTGTTTGAGTGTGACAGCGCAGAAGACTTTATGAGGAACTGTAAAATAACACATTTTTCACTGCAGAGGAACTCAATGTATTCACAAACATATTTGCAACTTCCTTAAATGCATACTTAATTATTTTTTTTAACAATTCACCTAACTATGGGAATATATGTCACGATAATTATTATATTGACTTAGCGTTTGATAGGTGACAGATGGAACTTTTTAGGATCACTATTTATTGTGGGTCCTTTTTCTTTGTAATGGATTATTTTTCTGTACTTTGATGAGATTTGAAGGTTTAATTACAAACTTCTGTCTCATTACAGATCCAAACTAACTGCCTACCTGTTGCCTTCTGTTATGTATTTATTGTAGCTCATATTTTTTTAAACTGTTTGTTCATTTTTGTTATTTTTGGGGGGATAATTCTACTTTATGTTTTGGTTTCAATATGATCATTTATCGTCTACATTTACTTCAGCAATATATCACACTTCAGAATGTGTTAAATATAGTGGTGAGCCTAAGATGAATTTCTACCTGTATAAACTGGTGAGTTAAGGTGGGTTACATGTTTTGCTGAAGGACACAACAACAGCATTCATCAGTTGAATCTGGAATCATGAGAGGGATTTGAACTGCCAACCTTCAAATCAGCGGACAAATACTGAGCTACTGTTGCATTGATGTTACCGTTTGGACTGCGATATGTCCACAGTGTCGTGGGTTCTTACTGAAGAAAAAGAAATGATATGGTGTAGTCAAACACAGTGTTTTTAGTTACAATGATTTTATTCCCAGAAGTGAACAAAACAGTGAAAAAAAAGACAAATAGATATATTTACAGTCTGTAGCAGCCGTTGAACAGCTCTGGAGCTGCTGCCTGCGGTGCACCAACTCAACACTCACTGAATCTGTAAAGATGGGAGGCCCCTTCTATAGTACGAGGCTCTTCCCCCAAATCAAACAACGGAATTTTTCTGCAAATAGGATACATTCCCCCTTTAATAACAAAATATCACAAATATTACCATAAGCTAAAATATCCTAATAATAGGCTTAAGCCCCAAAAAATTGATTATGAAATCCGAAAGTCACACAGCATTACTCTTGACATCACACATGTGCACCTTACGTGACACAATATAATGCAAAATATCATGACACTGACCATGTACTGAGGAGACATGAAGGGAAGTTTGGAAATGGAGCAATGGCTACGAAGGAATGTTTGAGCAGCAATCCAGTGTACACCCGACGGCCTGGGTAAGTGAAACACTGGTATGTGTGCATGTGTATGGACACCCTGGCTTCCCACACTGGCTGACGGGATTACGCCATCACCAGTGTTGGGCAAGTTACTTCAAAACTGTAATGCGGTATTTATTACTTGTTACTGTCATTTAGAAGTAATTTGTTACATTACAATATTACTGTATTTAAAATGTAAGGCATTGCACTACTATTGCTTTACTTTTAAGTTACTCTCACCAAAATAACTGGAAATATGGATTTGGCAATCTAAATGTAGCTCTGACTAGCTCATCACACATCCAGTGGTGGTGATGTGGTGTCTGACTGAGCTAAGCTTATGGTTAAAAACAACAGAATATAACACACACAATGTCAGCTCAATGCAGTGTAATAGGAACAATCACAAGAACAGACTTCAGGTCAAGTCTGGCAAATTGTGAAATACTGTAACTTTAGGCCTGTTCATATTAACATTAGTTGAACAGTACTGAGTTGTAATGTCTAAAGAAATAATAGGATACAAAATTAGCATTTCTTTAATGTTTTCAAGTTTACAGCATGAAGCATAATTTATGTTTCATAAAAAAAGATATGACTCTATCATTTCAGAAATGTTAACAAAAATGAACATATTATGGCAAATTGTAGCTACAGAAACTATCCTGAGAAAAAAACAAAAAACCCAATCTTTTAAATAACAGCTTGACAATGACACACAAAAAACAGAATTGGAAATAACAAAATCAAAGTGATTTTAACAATATTGAAGTGCTTAGGCCTCTTGGCCTAATTGGAAACACAACTCAAGTCAGTTATACAGCACAAAAATATAAAATAAAACACACAAATATACAAACAGAGGCAGCATATGGTCAAACTAGGCCGGTAAAATGGACGTGTGTGTGTGTGTGTGTGTGTGTGTGTGTGTGTGAGTGTGTGTGTGTGTGTGTGTGTGTGTGTGTGTGTGTGTGTGTGTGTGTGTGTGTGTGTGTGCGTGCGTGCGTGTGCATGTGTGTGTGTGTTTCAGGATAGTGGGCAGCTAATCCACCTGCCTGACTGAAATATCTGTTAAAGCGCATTAGACGAAGGCGCTGAAAGTGTCCATCACTAAGACAGTTGCGTTTTGGAGTGAGCACAAGATTGCCAAGATTGAAAAGTCTCTCTACTGGTGCGCCCGATGGTGTTGGTGCATGGTAACGGAATGTGATTTTTTTTAATTCTTGGAAACAGATGGAGACTTTCCATCACAGGGGCAGAATTCAAATAGGATGTTACCTCAGTTTCCACTGACATGGGTGCATCAGCCGAGACATTCACCTCTTCGTCAAAGGAGAAAAAGTCTTCTTCACTTGGGATGACAGCGGCAGGTTGAAGGGGATCGGGCATCTGCAGGTTCCTCTGTTGTCAGGGTGCAGCACTCTGTTGTAAGAAGGAGAGTGATGTGGTCTTAAACTTGGGTAGTGAGACAGAAGCCAGTAGTGCAGCCTTGGAGTCAATTATTGCAGCAAATCGAGTTTTGATTCCTCCCACAATAATCTCAGGCAACCCAGCGGTCATTGGTGATAGACCATTTTTCATTCATTAGGTTTTGGCCATAAGAACCTCTAGTGTAGAGTACCATAAAAACATGTCTCCTCTCCCTGTAGGATGTCCAATGCATCCGTAAAAGGCCTCATAATGAGACACTATTCTTTAAGAAACTGATATTCCCTGTCATTCATACATTTAATCTGAAACTGTGTGCAAAGATTATTAATGACAGAGAGAGGCATTTGTGTGATTCTTGCATATGCTTCATAAAATGAGTTCCACTGTGTAACTGATGGGACAATCAACTTTTTATCGTTAACCACTTCTACACACTCAGCTGCAACTGTGGAGCGGCTGGACTTTGTCCACAGTGAAGAACACTTGGCTGTAGCACTACAGTACACTGCTCTGGATTCTGGATTTGTTACAAGCCATTTATCAACCTCATTGTTTGCAACTAGATTCAGTGTATGGGCTGCACACTTATGGTGGGGAGGGAGAACAGATAGCGCAGCCTGGGCATCTTCATCATCAGTACTAAGCACACTGTGAAGGTCTGTAAAGTGCCCTTCCCCTTCATCACTTTCCTGCTCTAACTCCCCCTCCTCCTCTTTGGACTCAACATGCTGATACTCCTGAAATGCCTTCACAAAGTTGCTACCATTATCAGTCACACATGCTGTGATTTTGTCCAGAGTAAGGCCATATTCTGAGAAAATGTACTCAAGCTTTGTAGCAAGTTTATCATATGTATGATGACCCCTGAATTGTCTACAAGCTATTGCCGCCTTCCTCCGTTTCAAACTTTCATTGTCAATCCAATGCACTGTGACCCCAAGGTAGCTTCTGTTACTTGCACTCCAAAGATCAGCGGTGGTGGACACATGGTTCTGTACTTCAATGGTCCCTTGTTCCCTTGTCATGACTGCGTATGCCTTCTCCAAGTCCTTTGTGAAGGTTTTTCTACTTTGAAGTGCAGGCTCTAAATTGAAGGGCTTAATATATAAATATTAGCAAAAGGGCCTTGCAATGTACACCCTTAATGAAACCAGCTGTTTCTGAAAGCTATGGCCGTGCTGAACATGAACACTAAAACTGTATTAGGCTTGTTCCATGAGAACATTTATATTGAAAATCAATCTATGTCAAAAACTTTACATATGTACTGTATGTAGAGACTTTGGTCTTATACAACCAGATCTAAACCAAGTCTAAGCCAGGACTAAACTAGATCTAAATCAGTACTAAACCGGGACCAATCTTGGACTTGAGAGAGAGAAAAGTGTCCGCAAAAGTGTGATTGGGCGGAGCTAGGCACAGCTCTGTTGGTGTGGAGGAGCTTCGCTCTGTGGGAGCTTTGCACTGGTCCTTTCGCCTGCAGTCACCTGACAGTCTACACAGGCGTAACCACCAGGCCACCCCGACACTTGGGACCGTGACGATGGTAGCCGCGCTTACCTTGTCATCTTTGCTGCTAGTCGCAACAGGGATTTTGCTAACATTTTTTTCAAAAAGCTGGTGCTTCCACTGTTGAAAGCGGCAGCATATCTTCAACAACATACTCCATGATGAGTCTCCTAACCTCTTGTAGCTGAAGAATGTCAGAGCGGGAGAATGTTAATTTTGCCTCCTTTGCGATTTTATCGCTGCTCTCATCCTCTACTTGCTTCCTTGCTAACTTCATGTTACTGTGGCACCTTTGTAAATGTTTAGTTAAATTACTGGTGCTATTTCGAGAAGTGGACAGTCCTTTAGGTTTAGTACACAAAGTTCATGTGACTATGATGTTCTTCATATCCTTGTTTTTCATAAACATAAAGTAATGAGCATATGCCCATCTAGAGATGTGTGCTGTGAGACGTTCTCTGCAGGTTCACTCATCTCTCTCTTCTGTCTGGCCTAAAGAAAAGGAAGAGAAACATTTTTGGCAGGCGCTTCACCACTGCTGGTAATGCAGTGATTTTACCTAATTTGTATGAAGAAAAACAAAAAAACACTTCAGTCTAGGTTTAAAAAAATGCATTGTAACATGCGTTACTGACATTTGTACAGAGTATAACATTTTTCCCCTTGTAATGCTTTACATTACTGCGCTACATCAAAAAGCAATGCATTACAGTAATAAGTTACTTTTATAACACGTTACTCGCACACAATATGGTATTAAACCTCAATCAGTTGTGCATTTCTTACATTATATTTTATTGTGAAAAGAAGGAAAATGTAGAAAAAAAATTATTCTTACTCATTAAATGCACACCAGGTAAACTGGAAACTGGCCTTATCCAGGTTAAATAGATGTATCATAATGCATGTAAACACAGGAGCTATGACTGAGGTGACATGAATTGCAGATCAAAAATTCCAGTGTGACACCTGGAGATGCCGATCCACACTCAGAGACCTGCAGCAAGTAACGGCCAGTTTACATTAGCACAACATTTCTTTAAAATTTCATTGATGCTTCTTATATTCAGGTGCACTTAATAATCTGGAAATTACAGTAATGTATTCCAGATCCTGGCAAATGGAAACTCACACCACTTGGAAAACTGATTTAGTGGGATTTTAATGTGCTTGGACAGTTGATGAAATGTGAAGTAGAAAGAAGACAGCGTTTTAACTGTCACATATGTTTACACCACATGTGAATATTACTGCCGGGAGAACTCAGAAAATGTTCAATTTCAATTAGAGAGAAAAAAGACCAGACCTTGGTGTCTGTCAAGCGCTGGAGTTATTTACACATTTCAAATGCTGCAGGCAAAACAAGGTTCAAATACACAAATAAATGTGATTAAAGAAGACATTTCTTGATAATTTAATGACAGGACATCGCATCATGTACAGAGAGGGTGACTAATGACTCAAGACGGTTTGCAAATTGTTAGAACCGTGTGATGCTTGGGTACTACAATTATTTTTAAGAATCATTTTAAATTAGAAAAATAAAATTAAAAACCTAACAAATGAAATATAGTAGGTTACTTCAGGAGACAAGCCTGGTGTGATTCCAGGGCCCAAAGATGAATGCTGCCATTGTGTCCATGGGCAAGACACTTATTCCACCTTGCTCCTAGTGTCTGAGAACACAGATGCATGAATGAATGCGTGTGTGGGTGAAAAGCAATGTATAAAAATTTACCGTTTACCTCTTAAACAGTTATAACTTCACTTTTCATCAGTATTTTAGAGGGGGGACATTTTGACTTTTTTACTCTTAGTTTTGTAGGGTTTTGTTTAATCTGGTCTGGCAATTTTTTTTCTTTTTCTCTCGTTAATCACGATGTTTGTTTCGATACAGAAGGACCGTGCATCTGACTCATCGGCCTGTCAATCACGGCTGTCTGAAATCCGAAGATAACGCAGACTTTTTGGACAGAAGAGGAAAAACGCACTGTTCTGACGGGCCAAGCTAACGTAATGTTCCCTGTCTTGTTGCACATTGTCACATTATTTTTTCGTTATTTGATGGACTAAATTTGAAAATGCACCTTTTTTTTTAGTTACATGTCATATGAAGGATGATGCAAGGCGGTGGAAGACTTTTGATGAAAACGACCTAAATGAACCTCAAAGTTAGCAAAGGCATGACGCTGTGTTTTTGGCCAGGCGGAGGTAAGCTGAAAGAAAATTATTTAACACCTCGAAATGTGCTCAAATTTGCTGTGCTAAAGCAGTGATGCAACCAAGTGACACTAACTCCGCTACAGCAGAATGGAGCGCTCATGTGTTTGGAATTCACAATGATGACCGCGAAGAAAATACATAAGTACCCAATCCATTTTCTTTAAAAAGCAGAGTATTTTTTCTCATGTACTTGCTCAAAATGTGTCTTGCTTCAGTACAGATGGTCAAAATAAGTCGGCGTGTACTATCTCCCTCGAATTACGCAGCGTTATATCGTACAAGAATTAGGAAGTGCGTGGATGACATGGTAGTTGTCCTCTCTACTGTCTCTGAAAGTTCTGAAAAGGACTTAAAACTCATCGCTTTGAGTAATTAAAGGATGCTCAGAAATCAAATCTGATGAACCATTCTACGATTTACCGACTCTGAGTTGTCTCAGAGTTCGATTAACCATCTTTGACGTGTTGAAAGTCTGATTGCGCTCAGGCCAAAAGAGTTAAAAGAGAAAGCCGCCATAGGAGTCTGTTCGCCCCAGGGCCAAGGTGAACATCGCTCTGAGGTTTTAGTCAGAGCTTTTCAAACACTCCTGGTTTTTGGGTCAGAAAGTTCTCCAGGATTCCATGTTCCGAATAAATATTTAGCACACACAAACAGAAATCTCTTTTAGCGCCTCTAAATGTTGATGGAAAACCGGCAAGTGAGTTGTTTTGAGGTGAGAGGAAGATAGATTTAGGTTTTGAGTTTTGAATGGCCGCGAGCGAGCAGCATTTTGAAAACATTTGTGGAATTATTGCAGATTGAGATGAGAATTTGTTTGCTACAAGATATAAATTTCAGTATCAGAAAATGTGACGATGATGGTGATACATTCTGGGCAACCTCTGTCTTAAAGGTGCCCTATGTGGAGAGATGGCTGCCTCCATGACATTAAACCTATTTAACCTCCCGGAGAAAAGTATGTTCCATTACCAGGCTTAGTTACAGTCCATGTGTTGAATAAGCACATGACAGGTAAGTCTAATGCCATACTGTGAGACATTTCAGACAAAGGAATAGAAGCATGTGACCCTTAAAAATGAAAATGCTGTGAAATGAACCTTTTAGTAGGCGTATTTGGACATTTGATTCCATATAAGTAAATTCAGAGCACACAAAATACAGGCATTAATAACATAGAAGTATAACATCCAAGTAGGATCTATAGCAAAAGAGGATTTCAAGTTCAGTTTTGGATGCGTTTTGCATTTCATCCATGCTTCTTCAGTTCGGGTCAGACGCTGGTGCTTTATATTTGCCTGAAGAGAGGATCTAACTACAGTGAAGCTACTCTGAGACTAACACACCTACTTATTTACAGTTTCCGTTTGTTAGCTCGGTCTACTGAACATCACTAAGTGTGGACTGTGTCTGAGTCATATTACCATAATCATTCTGGCCATGATGGGTGCTTTCACATCTCTGAGCTTGAACAGGCCAGCATTATCATTTTTTGTTCCTCTTTTGTTCCATCCTCAGACCTAAATCAAAACAAAGAAAACCATTTCGGAACAACACTAATAGAAACAGTTGGGGATGTTTTGTGTATGGTAAAGTCATTCTAAGGTTTTTCATGCCAAAATATGTGACAGTGAGAGCTACTTCTGAAGTCTTCAGAATCATGGGATTGTAATCAACTTATGCATGCAGCTTGTGCAACTTAAAGGACATAATTTGTGGACTGTTTCATTGTGTGAATCTGTGAATCACCATTGAAGAAGAGCTTGCTATGGACGTCTTTTTACACCAAATGCATTTGAAGGCCTTCTAGAGAGACTGCCCCATCTCATCATCAACTGAGACAAAGAAAAGTAAAAATAATGAGGTTCAGAAGATGATTTCCACAGGCTCCATTGGGGGCTGACTGTGATCCAGGCTTCAGGACATAGAGGAGGGACACTTTTATCCAGAGGACTGTTACTCTCCTTATACTGCACTGACACAGGATGTGCTGACCCTGCCTTTATTTATCTATCTATGTATCATTTATTATTATTTATCTTTCTTATTTATTTAATTAAAATGAGTGCAGTGCACAGGAAACACTGACCTCAAAGAAAAAAAGATACTCTGCGCCAGATTTAGCTACAAGCTGCTTTCCATGTGCTGTCCTTGGGCAGGTAGAAAAGACTTTAAAGAGCCGATCTACATAAAACCTCAACATCTGCATAACATAAAAGCACGTCCATAAACTTTAAAACAGTCAAAATTCTTTAAGACATAAATCGACTTTCAAATTCATCATTATCTTCTAAAATACTCCAAATCTAATTCATTGTTCTCAGTATCCTCTCAGATATAATATCTATTTCTGGCCTTTTGCATACTCAATTCAATTCTATAAAACAAAACAAAAAAAAAAAAAAAAAAAAAAAAAAAAAAAAAAAAAAGTCAAATTCTGCTATATTCCATTATTGCAAAGTGGTGTGTTAGTCGTGCCATTTACATCACAACCACTTACATAGACTTTCAACAATTTAGTCAAAGTTTTAAAGTTGCAAGATGTTTTCAAGCCTTAAAACATCTTGCATCCTTTCAGAGTAAAGTAGTTTGATCTTTCACTAAAGTATACTTAAAGACCTTACATTTTCCCCAAGATGTCAGTCAAATAATAATAATCATCAAAATTTATGTTTGAAAAATGCTGTAAAAGGTTATTCCTAGATGCATACTTATACAGAGCTGCACTATTTCACTTGAGTGTTACTGAGGACTTCTTTAGCCTCCTTTCCTTGAGATTTGATGATGTATGAATTTCAAGGCAGATCGATCGGTTGACCGTAGATGCCATCAGTTCCATTAGCCACGCGGCAAGGCACTTAAACTACACAATCGCTACAGTTTCGTTTTCAGGTGCCGTGGACTTGGTGCTCTGTTGGTGGCCCTTTGCCAGATGGGCTCTTTTCTGATCAATTGAAATTGGCTAAGTGCGTCGCGGAGACATCCTGTAGGTTAAAATGTGTCAAATTGCGCGCGTCAAAACTAATGCGGGGAGTAATTGTGCCTTAAGTGTGAAGACCGGAGATTGCTTATTTCACACCACGGTTGCTCCCAGACAGCAAACTAGCAAATGCTGAATCTTTTAAGAGTTTAGATAATTTATGTCCCATGGAACAAATGTACAGAAGCGTTATAGTGTTATCTGAGGTTAAAAGCCCCTTATTACACTGTTTTCTGTACCTCATCAAAAACAGACCTGCAGTTGTGTTTTGTTTCATTCGCATGTTTAACACACAAATCCTGCATTTTTACATTGAGTTATTCTCTCAAGCAGAAAACAGTGTGATGTCACAGGAAGTGCTCCGCTGTTCTTTTAAACTTTGAACACCTTCACTAATATCATCAACAATATACCAAACCTACAGCTGCCAGCCTTGGCGTTGTCATTGATGAAGATTTTAAAGGTTGGAGGTATGGAGGATTTTTTTTTTTTGTTTAATTTTGTTTCAAATGGACAGTGTTAGCATCATAGACATGTAGCAGACTTGTAATTATGATGACCAAAACAAAAAGAATGAAAATCCATCAACTCTGGACGTGATGGGGCCAGATAACCATCAGCCCATTAACTGTTGGGTTGTCAATCAAACTCCCTACGCTTCTAGTATAACTGACTCTCTGGCGGGCTGGGATTACGTGGTTTACGTTCGGCTCTTATGCACTCCACAGACGCAAGATGCTGTTTACTAAACCAATGCAGTGGTTCTTAGTGGCTTTTTTGAGTTGAAGCTTCCTCGTGGTTAAGTTGGTTACAATGACAGTCAAGAATCCACTACCAGTTTTCCGCAAAACAAAGTCAGTTTAACGTACTTTATTTCCAAGAACTTGACAGACATTTTTCAGGACACAAATGCGATATCCTGTATCTGAAAACGTGATTTTCAATGCAAAGAAAAAGTCCATGTGCTGCTGCTTCTTTTAGTAGCTAGCCAGTTAGAAGTCCAGTGCAGCAATGAGGAGAAAACTTATTTTCTAGGATAAATTACTTAATTAAAAATGTAAATGTAAAAAGTAGTAAAGTAGCAGCATTAGCGCACCAGTTTTTGGCATAAGAAGGAGGCAGGAGCTAATATATTCAAGCTCAAATATACTCAAACCCCTGGAATTGTCAATGTCTACTGAACTAAATGTAAAAGGGAGCCACTACATGACATCACAAGGTGGAACAGAGTATATTTAGCTTTGGAGATGTATGCAGATTGATAAACCAGGATGACTGACGTATGTGTGAATAAAATAAAATAACTCTAGGCATGGTTTTGAGGAGGTAACAATATCCCAGCATGTCGAAAAGCTCACAAGAATGAAATATGTCGAATGCAGGACTTTTAAGAATGTCTCATACGTCATTGGACTCTCAGCTACTTCAGACGGTTCTAAATACGGCACTTTCATTATTTCCATTCACACATCTCTCATTGTGCTCCGTTCTATCGCTCACTCCCTCAGCCAAAACATGACAGCAGTTTGATTTTGTTTCAAGTGCCCAGATTTGCCCAATTTGTTCAGAAAATCTTGGGTATTAATAATTCATTCTGTGTTATGATGGGCTTTAGGAGGAAAATGCAAGTTAAATGTGGACAATCTCATTTTTCAAGAGGAAACTATGCCACTTATTGTCACCAGGGCAATGTTATTTCTTTGCCAGTATAGAATGTTACTTACTGTAAGTTTCGGACTTTAAGCTACTACTGGCACTTTGAACCCCGTGGTTTATACAATGGTGCAGCTAATATATGGACGCATTATTCATTTGGCAACACAGTGGATGCGCACAGCTTGAGTGCAGAAAACGCTGCTGTCTGTGCAGTGAACACATAGATCTGGGGTTAAAATGAAGTTGCAGCGTTAACTAGCGATGCAGTCAGCACTCAAACAGTTTATCTCAGGGGTGGGCAAACTTTTTGACTTGCGGGCCACAAACGGTTCTAAAATTTTATGGAATGGAACGACCAGGAGCAGATGGATGATTGATTTGATAATCCACCTCAAAGAGAAAGATAATAACATGGAATATGTAGAAAATGTGCTTTAATTAAACTGAAAATCATTACAAATCCTTTCAAACTAACTATCTATCTAACTATCTGTCTTTGCCATGGTGTTTACTATTTATTGAAATTACTCTAAAAACACTTTTTTAAAATTATTACTATTTTAAATGACTGAAAGTTCTGTTATCCTTCCGGGTATTATCATCATCACTCTCCTACTGTTTTTGTTCCCCAATGCCAAAACTCAATTTTCAGTTCGGCGGGCCAGATTAAAAACGATTAACGGGCTGCATACGGTCCCCGGGCCGTAGTTTGCCCAACCCTGGTTTATCCCCTTGTGATATAATAAGTGATGATGCTAAATAAACATTAGTGAGGGGGATACGTCTTACCTGTATGAGTTAAATTCATGTGAGTGGGTAAATGATGAGAGAGTCTGAAATCTGAAATCCTATGAGACACTGACAAGATACAAGACCCGACAGCGTCTCTTTGTGCAGGAGACATGTGCAGTAGAGACAGGGGGGATGTGCAGAGGAAGACGCTTGTTTGATTGGGTTTTGAAAAGTTATTCTGCGCTTCATGCACACACCCTCCTCATGGAAAACACACGAAGATGACGCAGATGATGCAGCTTTTAAGTTAAAGCCAATTGGACTGTCGAAGAAGGACGTAGAGCTGCTGCAAGTAAACGCAGCATCAGTGAGTCTATGGTGAGACAGTGCCGACAACACCGACTCAATGCTAAAAGATGACAAACCCGTTCAGAGGCAATTAAAGCAGACGGCCCGAACTTGAAAACATTCTTGAAGATGTGGACACCTGCGGCTTATATTCAGGTGCGGCTTATATATGTACAATTTTAAAATATAGTTGAAATTTTGTCGATGTGGCTTATAGTCAGGTGTGCTCAATTGTCTGGAATTTACAATAATTAATCTTTGCATTTATAGAGAACCTTTCATGTCACTCAAATCACTTTGCAGTACATTATTCATTCACTCCACCTCTCATCATGGGGACATTTGGAGACGTATTCGAAGCTGTA